>BPQB01000112.1:0-87978 GCA_019973155.2 Phanerochaete sordida
TGAGCTGGGCTTAAGTCCCCAGCATCATCAATCTCTCTTCGTCTTTCACTTGACCTACTCGCATCCCTTGCACAGTCAAGCCTACCCCCCAAGCTACTACAGGTAAGTAGCGGGGTGATCTTTGACAGTGCTGCCCTCTCCACCCTCTCTGCCCGCAGTCTCGAGCCTCGACGCTTCCAGCATCCCGTCCTCCCTCACGAGTCCCACCACGCGGCATCCGCGGTGTTCAACGACTTTGTCCAAGCGTACGGCGAGCTGGGTTCTGACGTCGGGACCTTCGCGCGAGCGTCTCGGTCGACCATATGCGCGTTACATGCCGGCGCGAGCATTGCGATCCGCACGACGGGACGCCTGCCTCGCGGTCAATGAGAGTGAGGATGTGTCCGGGAGCATTATTGAGCTAGACTGCATCCAGCAGGAATAGCGTACAACACCAGAGACAACGTTCGTCGGCTGTTCTCCATGTCAGCAGGTTATCTGTGCGGTTAGCAGTATGGACGCACCTGATACGGCGACACGACGGACTTTCGCTGGCTCCTTTTGATGTAGGGCGGCTCATAACGTTTCTGGAGATCCGGTAGAAGAGGAGTGGGAGAATGACGCAGGTAGCGTGGCCGCACAATCTCCGCAGGACCCGCACGGCCCCAAATGCTTGCTAGGGAGTATAGCTCTGTGAGCAATAATAAGAGCTCGAGCAAATAGCGGACCATACCTGGCTTACGCTCGTCACCTTCACACCCTCCAGCTCTTCATCCTCTGGCCATCGTCGGTTCTGCCGCACGCTAAGCGAGTGCGTCCGTGGTCGGCTCAGTAAACACGAGTCATGGAAGAAAAGTTGGAAGATGTTGGGACAGTGAGATAAAAGGATGTGGCCGACGCCTGAAATGAGCAATACGTCGCTTTCAGCGTAGGGCGGAGTTCGTGGCAGGAATAGGCGATAAAGCAAAGGAGTCTTCGTTGAAGATGCCGTCGTGATTGGAGACGTGTGCGTGTGTAGGCATATAAAAGCTCAGGTTCTAAAGAGGATAGCAATGTCGCTAATATTTGTGAGAAGACCAGACACTTTGCTGGACGAGTGTGGTGGAACGCGCACCGGGATGCTCTTTCGACGTAGCTCAGAGTGTCCTTCGCTAGACTGCGTGCAGCAGTGTCACTTGCCACATGTCGCCAAGAAGTATCTTCTCGACAGCGTGTGTCAGTTCCCAGCTCGTCTCTAACGAAGATTGTTGGGCCAGCAGTCGCGGCTTCGAATTTGGTCTTCGCGAGTGCCAGCTCGATTCGTCGGCCTGCGCTGTTGTGCGTCCCGGGGCTATGAGTCAAAGGTACACTGAGGTCAGGGCAAGAAGATACGTGCGTGCCACAAGGGGATGTACGAGCGTAAAGGCAGGATGATGTGACAGGAAATATTGGGACGTGGGCGCACGAGAGCTGCGTCCAGCCCGAAAGTGCGCGCAAAGCCCGATTCGGAGATCGCCGCGCCACAAAGGGAGCAGCCGGTTTTGTACGGCCGCCGTCCCGCCGATCTCCTTTCTCGGCGACACCGTCGTTCGGCCAGCTCCTTCGGGCAGGTCGACCGCTGTCTGGGGCTGCCACCACACGAAGGCTTATTACGTGATGCTAGGACCTCGGCGCACGGACCAGGCGTCGCGCGGTGTCACGATGTGACGTTTTTGCTACTCCTCGACCTCGTCCGCGACTCCGCGACTCGAGCACAATCGACGACGTCTATACGTCTCCCCTACCCTGCAAGACCACCGCAATCGCTCCAAATGAACCAGAGCCTGTCAATCCAAGCCTTCCATGTTGAACGTCAAGTCGCCGAGCGGGATTGCGTGGGGATTACATGGACACGGAGCTTTGCCTAGGTGCGCTCGCCTCGTCGCAGTCAGGCTCTCGGATGTCGTCTACATGCTGATATACCCTTTCACTTGTAGATTTGAATTAATGTCGGTATATCATACGCTTCAGCTGGCTCGATAGCTCCCTCCAGGCCCCAACCATGGCGCGCGGCTGGATACGCTTTTCGACCGCCAGCGTTTCGACAGCGATTCGCCTTAGTCGCTCGCCTAAGAAGTGCGTCCTTGACACCCTTATATACAACAATATACTGTGCTGACGTCCCTTGGGCCATTAGCTGAGATCTGAATGGCGACGGACAGTCCTTTCGCTCATTACACGCCGCTTCCTATGATCTTGCTGTCCCTCACTATCGGCATATTGAACGGCTCGAGACACCGAACGTTGCCAGAGATGTGCTTCAAACAGCAGATATGAATACCGCGGCGCAGAAGGCTCGGAGTGAATGGACGTCCCAGTGCTGAGGGCGCCCGGTAAGTAAACATGTCCACTTCTGGTTGATGAAGTCGCGCTGAACATTCCCTCGTTCCAGATTGCAGCACGTTGTCCTGAAGCGTTTGGGCGGGGTTCGAGGATGGGAAAGATGTTCTGGAGCTCTCAAGTGGTCAGGTGAGCACTCACATTCAATCTCCTCTGCAAGAATCGTCCAACACACCCACCCCAGCATATCCAGATCACCCTCCGCGATCTCACTCTGTTCCGAAATTGCCCAGCGATATCAAGGCTTGATATGGACCCGTAGTGCGACGCGACCAATCGCGGAGGCCGCTCGCAAACGACCCCGCGCGCACGAACCTATACTCGCGTCTCCTTCCACGGTCCACGCCGTCCGTCCCAACGCGCTGCCATGCTAGCAATCTCGGTTACCAACAGCCTCCTCGTGGCTACGGAGGCTGCGCGAACGCTTTTTCATCTACGTCTTGGCTCACCAGCTGAGTCATCGCCGAGAAGTTTGGCTGCCGCTACGCGAAGAACGAGCAGCCTTTCGCGAGCAGTCTCAGCGACGCGCGCAAAGTCGTGGAGCTCCCCGCACGGCCACAAAGTGAGATCCCATGCTCGCGTTCGCCACTTGACTGAACGAATGCGCAGGCTTGACACTTTCAGTCCTCCACTCGGCGCTGCTCTCGATTGTGAGCTTGAATTTGTACGTTCGTGGGCGGCGTGGAGCTGGTCATCCCGGATTCTCCCAATGGCTGTTGTGGCCGCATATACAAGGTATGTCGTTCTACAATCGTCCATGAGACTCGCTCACAGCGCATCCTGGCAAGACGGTAGAGACGCTGGAACATCTTGGACCCACAAGACGTTCAAGACATTCGCTTGGACGCAATCTCAGTCTATATCTGAATTCAAGCTTCGAGGGTCGTCGTCGCTAGCGGGCATGAGGCTCGTCGAGCTCAGTTTCGTCGAGATGATGCTCGCGGGTCCCCACCAGGCGACAGGAATAACGGCTCCGAACGTTTGCTTCATCAGGTATATTCATCAATCTTCCCTCGCCTTCGCATGCTCATATCCAGTCCTAGGTGGAATATTGTCGTCGAAGAGATGTAGATCGCCTACCTCGCTAAGAGCCGGACGTTCGATGCCTGGATTCCGCTCACTGACACGACGACCTGCCTCGTCGTCGCACCAAGACCTCTCGATTATCCGACCAACTCGGCGAGTTGGCTACTGGGCTCTTCATACACGAGTCTCGAGCTCGGCAATGCCCCTACGCCTGTCCAGCACCTACGTCGGGTACTTCTCCGAGGCTACTTCCAGGTAGGCCCATCAATCTATATCAGGCTCGCGGAAGTCTAACAAATGGCTATCAGTCGGCGCCAGAGAGCTCGCCCGCAGCCATGACTTAGGAGGTCCATCATGCGCCGACGCGCAGTACTGTCGGTGAGCTCTGCGGAGCCTACGATAAGTTCGCCGAGTCGGCGCGTTGGCGTCGCCCGTGGTCTGGGCTAGGGGGATGATCGATGCGTATCTGTCGTACGACCAGAAGAGCGGGGGGCGAGCTGTTCAAGGCGAGTGTTCCCGCGGCTGTTGCTCCTGAGGCCATGGACGCTGACGAATACTCACGCACATATAGGTCGAATATGGGCCCGTTTCCGCCCCCAGAAACACTCCTGGCGGCCCTGAAGGACGTGGCCGACTACGCATACACGCGCCGCTGAGTTGTAAACTTCGGCTAGAGGCTGCCCTGCTCCTACAATGGTGCGCCGACCACAATGCTGCCGGCCACTGCACCTGCGAGGCCAGATTCACTGCCATCTCGGCGCCCTTCCATCTCGTGTTCTCCCCCTGGGTCGCCCTGGAGGACGCCACGAAGAGCCACGTTTCGAACGCCCGCTTGCATCGACCCTTCGCCATCGCAGTAGACCCCATTCGCGTGCCATACGAAGACATTATTCTTGTATGACATATCATTGACTCCATCCAATATTACATCTGCACGCACACAATCGACGTTGGAGAACATGAGTCTGACGGGCTCGCCTCATGTCCGTCGTTCAACACGGTCCAGTGAGCAGCGACGCGTGCTAAGCGTTTGGATCCCGTAGTAAGAGGTCCAGTGAACATATTCCACGCCCTGGACCTCTCACACTAGCACCGGCCGCGCTATCATTGTCATCACGTCGAACGACCTACTCTGAGATTGGAGTGGCAATTCATGGTATGTTGTGAACACCAGGCGTACTTGTAGATAGCAGACACATAGCAGGTGCGGGGAATCCACCTCTAAGTAAGGAATATGGCCGCGGAGAACGGGGAAAGTGAAAGCTCGGAGAGTTGCTGCTACAGGCGTCTACTCCACGTGGCCGTAACGAAGATGGCAGCTCACATGCCATTCAGGGTCACCGCGACCTCCACACTCAGGAAGCATTGGCCCGGACACGAATCAACACGACAGAGTCCGTAAGCTAACCAAAGAGGCCGTAGCAGCTCTCAAGAGGCCAGGATGCTCTATTCCGATGAGGAGGCATGGCCGTCGCCGGGCCCAGCTGACGCGTCGAATAGCGACTGTGGTTATCCCAGGCGCTTATATGCCAGGCAGAGACGAGCTTCGACGGTGCGTCTGGCTGCGTCGCTCTGAAGCGGTTCTCCGAAGGGCTCCCGGACGCGACACGGGCTGGAATGACGTGGGCCATCCCCGGACGCTCCTCCAGCTGGGCATCATCTTCAACTTGTCCTCCACCACCATCATGCCGAACTCGTCGCCGATACATTTTACCATCGCCCATCCAGAGTTCCCCCAAGCAATGACCAACCTGATGAACACTCCGATGGTCGAGAGCTTTCTTGGCGGGGCCGAAAATTCCGAGCCCTCTGCTCTCACCTGCTACCACTGCAAGCAGCGCCGGAGCTCAGAGAAGCAGCTCTCGCGATGCACAGGGTGTTGTACCGCGGTCTACTGTGTACGTTTATGACAAACGTTGTGCGACGTGACCTCATTATTGCGGATCCGTTGTTTCAGGGAACAGCGTGTCAGCGTGCCGCCTGGCCGGAGCACAAGGCCTTTTGCACGAAAGTACAGACTTCGCCCTCGCCGCGTACGAAGTTCCTGGTGCGCCGGGCGAACGCTGTCTTTGCATATGCCTCTCGCCATCGCCCCCTCCTCTTCTCCATCGCATATCACGAGCTCAAGATCAGGTACGACAAGGAGAACGCGGCGCGCAAGGTCCTCTGGGTCGGCTTCAAGCCGCGGGACTACGAGGAGACTAAGTGGGATGTGGTACGCGTCGAGGTGCGCCTCGTGGAGACACTGGAGGAGGAGGTCCGGGACGAGATACAGAGCGGGAGACGCCTGAGGCTGCAGGATCCTGTGTTGAACGTGTTCGCGATTATGCTGTACGACGTCGAGTGCATGGTGTCCAAGTGCCTTTTCGGTTCTGTCTTAGATGACAACCCGGAGAGGGGCCTGCGTATTTTCTGATTGTTAGAAGATTCTATAGCAGATGTAGCATGACATGACAGAGATTGGTTGGCGACAAAAGTCTTGAAGTGTGAATACATGAGAGAATCCGACAAGGACATCGATGAAGGCAAAAGCGACGGCATGTGCAGCACCGGCCGCCTGCAATGGCTTCATCTGCTGGGCTTGGCGAGCTTATACGACGAGCCGCACTACACCGTCGTCGAGGACCTCTACGGGGTTCTGTCTTCCCTGGCGGCGGCCCCATTTGCGAAGACGGTAGCTACTCCAGAACGACGACAATGGTCTCTCGCTGTTGGCCTCCGTGAATGATAGCGTGAACATGGAGCGATTCTGCCGTACCTGGCGATAACAGCACCGGCGAACGCAGCAGCAGTGTAAACTTGAAGGTAGAGGGTGACGGTGTCTTTGACCACGGGCTCAGGTAGATTTGGCTTCAGCGACGCGCTGCGCTGAAAGGCGTTGAAGGAGGTAGGGCCGACGCAAACGCCGCCCCTGTCGACCACAGTGGATCCTCAGCTGACGATCAGAGCGTCGGAGATGCTTGGACGGTCGACGCCAACATTGCGAACGAAGGATCGGTCACCGGGAGAGGACTCAGAGTGCTTGGCGGTGACGGCTGAGGCGTCGAAGCCGAAAGGCCAGGCGAAGTCTGAGCAACATCGGATTGCGAGAACTGTAATCTATGGAAGCGTTAGATGACATGGTAGACGGTGCCTGCTGCGAAGACACGCACCACTGGAGCGGCGCGGCTCGCGGTGTGGGCGTGGAAATTGTCATTCGGATGTGAGACAGCGAATGGTCTTCAAGGGGTTCGGTATTCATATTGCTTGACGTTCTGTCGAGATATGGCACACACGCCTCAGCCGACCACGTCCGTGCAGTGTCGCAAGTACACGTACGTTGGGTTCCATGTGACATCTGCCGCCGCACCAGCTGCTCGTTGAATGGACCTTGGTCTGCTTTCTCTGACGACTTTCAGCCGGAATGATTTGTTCGTCGTCTTCGACCTGCGCCGGAGAGTCGCAGCAGGTTCGGGTTCGCGGCGACCGAAGAGCACGGGGTTGAGGCACAGTCGCCTTCGGATGCGACGTTGAAGTCCGTGAAGCTCCGCAGGCTGCGTCAATCTGTTGCGCTGACGGCTCCTTCAGACTGGGAGTGGGCCTTTGTCAGGATCCACGTGCAAAACCTGGAGCAGCATGCAGACTCACAGTCTTTGCAGCGAGCGGGGTGAATGCCATGCAACACGCATAGCAACGAGTTGTAGAGCACGCGTGTCTCCACGAGGTACACGCGAGGTTGTGCGAATGCTGTGCGAGCGAAGAGCAGCAGATATATGCGGCGAGAGGAAGATGGTGGTCGCGGGGAAAAAGTGGGGATGCGCGGTTGGGGTACGCAGTCGCTTGATGAGCGCGCACCTTGCAGCGCGTCAAAAATGGCGCGCCTCGCCTCGAAGTTCCTTCCGTATCCTTTGTCTCCGACTCTCCGTTCACTCGGACGCTGGTCCGACAGCCTCCCTCTGAGTCTTGTTACGAACATCTAATTCAGCTCATAGATAGTCCGTTGTGAGCTGCTGAGACAAGTGCCATATCGCGCTCTGCGACTGCGAGGCTGTACTGGCTACATCTCATTCGACGCTGCGTCCCGCACGAGAGCACGGGTGTAGGGCCGCAGTACAACTGCCTGACGACTCCAGTGCCTTGTGCTCCGCCAGAATAGCGGAGGTTCGCGACGGACGACGCCTGAGACGCTATTCGAAGTGGGCGGCGTGAGGCGAGGCGCGCACGGCGAGGCACGCGGAGGGCGTACATGGGCTTGTGCAACAGCACATCTTCTCAGCTGGCGAGCCCCTCGCGCTACGTCAATCCTCGACACGGATCAGCGTAGTGGACATCTTCCGGATCCCGATGCACGAAGTCAGCAACAGCAACGAGACAGGAGGCCGACACACACACCCGCGACAATACCGCCCCTCCGAGTCGACCAGTGCCAGCGAGCTGTCCGACAAATGTCCGCAATAGCCCCAGCGGAACAGAACCTGCGTGTACTGGCATAGATGCAACGCGCTTCAGGGCGCCGTCATGCTGAGGGCAGACGGCACAAGCAAGTGAGGCTCTGCAAGTGCAATGTCAGCGGCGGTCGGACACGCGAAGACGGATGGCATACCTACGCCAAACGCGATGCGAAACAGAACTGCAGGACGCAGCGAGCAGCCGCACGTCAAGCAACAGCGCCGCTGCAAGGCCCGTAGATCTGCAGAATTGGAAAGGAGTGAAGCGAGAATGAGGACGAGAAGCGCCAGTCCTGAGCACCTTCCGGCTCGGTTTCACGCTCGACGAGTGCCACTGGTGAATCTCGTTCTTCGTATCTGTGCACCTCCTTTGCAGCTAACCGTACCATTTCGTCAGAGGCGAGAAGGTGCTGCTGCCGCGCGGGACATCCCTACAGCGTAGGCTGGGCGACGCGAATGGCAAGGGAGACCCGTGCCGGCCCCTCATGGAGGTACAAAGGGTCTACATGCGAGAAGCGAGGTGAGCCTACAAACGCGTCGCAGAGGTACGGGGCGAGTGCTCACTTTTGATCCCCAGAACCTCGCGCCGCACGCCTGGAGCCTGTTAGAAGCGACGCGCGTGAGTCACTTGTCCCAAGAAGGATGCTTGTGGATGATGAGCTGCGTCCGCTCGAACAGGCCAAGAGAGTGGATACCGCTGAGTCAATCTTGGCGCAGAAGATACAACTCACACTTAATACTCCGTATCGGCAGCTGAATGGATGAGGATCAAAGTTAAGATAGACGTACTCGCTACGTTCCAAGCCCTGGATTTCCTAAGTGTCCGCATGCACTTTGCTATCCTCGGCAATGTCACCAGGGGCTACGGCGGCTTGTCACCCCTTCCTACAGCATTTCATGCATTATATGTCCGCTTAGTGGCACAAAGCGGCCCCAAGGGAGGGTGGCGATTTGCTTCGCGCCGTACACATAGCGTGGTCGGATGCTTGTGGTCCCTGCGAGGTCGACTCGGAGCCCCTCAAGATGGGCATATATAGCGAGTGTAGAAGGCATTGTCAAGAAGAGCGCTGCTTCGAGTGGCCCTGCGTAGCGTAGAGGTCCGCAACGTACGCTCAGTCGAGCGCAGGAGGGTGAGCGTAGCTGCGCGAGGGTCGTCGACGAAGCGGAAGCCCGCCAAGCGCAGACGCCGAGCCCCGAGCGTCTTGAGGCCCGGACATCGCCGGCGCCACGACGAGATGAATCGGGAGCGCCTGCGCGGCTCTTCCTCCTCTTCGCCCTCGTTCGCTGAACTCAGACCAGAATCTGCCTGCGGCTCTACTGCTCATCACATATATTGTTTCTGTCGCTCATATTAAGGAATATTGCGTCTTCACAAGGTGTCACGCTTTGGTCACGCTACGACTCGTCTCAGAAGATGCTCTGACTCACCCAAGTATGTGCCGTGTTTCCGGCAGTCTACCTCCCTCCCTAAGGTGACCAAGCTTTGGAATTCGATTGCTTGAATGCTGGCCCTTACTCTCATGCCTTATGCAGCCAGCAATATTGAAACCTACCGGCGCGCAAAGCGCAGCTTCGCCTGCCGCAGGTCCGGCGAAGGCACTTCGCCGTTTTCGATTCTCCACACAAACGTGTGAGTCATATCTTTGTCGGAATTTCGATTATGTTACAGTCGCAGTCGCTTGTTTTACCTTTGAACAATCCTCACCGTCCCACGGCCCAGGCAGCTCAAGCCCCGAGACAGGTATGACAGGCTGAGCTGACGTCCTCCTTGAAGGTGTGTCGGTAGGCCGTGCCAGGATGGACCGCAGGCGTGCACAATGGAAACGGCGGTTCTGCCTGGAATATTTTGCCTTTGACTTAGGTCGTCGAGAAGCGTAGCAGGTAAACGTCAGTGAGGAACCATCCCGCCAGCTAATCAGCGGCTCTAATCAGCGATTTTTGCGCCCTCCAGGTCAGTTTGCGCCTGTCAGAATCGAACGGCGTCGAGCGGCATCGCATTCTCTGGCCATTGCATCACGCCTGGCGATATGTAGGGCGTCGCCCAGCTCGCCCAAGCTGCGAAAGTATCTCAGCGCCTAGACGGCCGCGGCGCAATTTACGCAGACTACTGATATTCTGCGGTCTATCACGTCTATTAAGTCCGTCGCAGTCACTCGTCTTCTCGTGGAGCAGCTTACAAAAATCTCAGCGTTGTTGGGTTGTATGCTTAGGAACGACGCGTCGAATCTTCGTGATGGGGATTGGCCGCAGGCCCGTGGCTCTGGCCATGCCTTCTGCGGTTTCGAGTCAGCGCTACGCCAAGCTGTACTAGGCGGGAAACGGGCCGAAGCTCCGCTCGGCGGGCACGATTTCTTCATCACTTTTGCAGTTCTAGTATAGATATGATGTCTATCCTGTTTGTACACTGTATGATTACATTGTCTGAGATACAATCCAAACAGACATGAGCATGTCTTCCTATGAGCGTAGTAGATGACTTGAAACCAAACGGTCTTAGGTGTCCGGGGTCCCCATGCAAAGCCCTGCTCAGCGCAAGCTCAGCGTGGACACAACGTCAGAGGCTGAGTTAAGGGTCGCGTCACCGTCGATGGACAACTCGAGGCCGCAAGCCAGGCTCGTCTGCGCCATCGCACTACCGATGGAGCAATACTTACGGCGCCGGTAGTGTTCTGGTGAGGCGAATAGACCATCTACTACTACTAGCAGCGCTGCCAGCATCCTGACGCTTGCGTCTCTGAGTCCCTGTGGACCTGTGCTCATGCGATCGGCCTCGGTAGGGCTTGCGCTGCGCTGTAATTGCGTTGAGCGCACAAACACGGCTACCGCAATGTTGTCCTCCATGTGCGCTCGGCGGCGATTCGGACGCCGGTGGGCGCGCAACGGCGAGAGCACCGGCAGCGTGACATCTATGAGGGTGCCAATATCAGCGCGAGCCTGTACAGTACACAGTTAATGAAAATACTTGCCGACATCAAGGCTGCAGGACCTCAAGCGGCTCCGAGCCTCCGTCCTGCGCCACACGCGCGTCATGTAGCCCTTGAGTGCTGAGCACGTGAGGCTCGCGAGCAGGAAGTATTATGCGCGCATCGGGCGCAGCGCGTTCGCGTGCAGGTCGCGGGACGCGCCGGTCGACGTCGTCTTGCTGAGCATGCGTGGCGTGAGTAGCGGTGACACGGACGGCTGCGTGTTCAAGCGTTCGCCGTCGATAGACGCACGTTCCTCGGTTGCCTCGCGGCCGAGCTCATTTGCGACGAGCACACTCAGACGGAGGAAGTGCACAATAAAATTCGGCGAGGCGGGTGCTGGCTGGAGGCTGGCCGTCGCGATCACCGAGAGTGAAAGGGAGCGGAGGGCGTCGGAGGGCCGTGCCAACCTGCCTTGGGTGCGGGGATCACGCACGCCTGTAGTCATTGTACTGCGCGGCATGGACAGCGAGGATGTTCAGGCGCAGAGACCTGGCCTCGTGTACTGCATGTCCAATCCGCGGATGCGCTTGCTACGATGTTTTCATGTGTGCCTGCACGGCACAAAGTGGGCACGCCAGCGGCGAGGGGCGATGAGGTCAGCTGGGCCGAAGGGAGAGAGGGCGGCAACTTGGACTGAGAAAGCGTGAGCATCTTCAGCTCCGGTGGCCTTGGTAAGTGAACGAAGCTCACGGATCTAAAGCCACAGAGCTAGCCACAGAGCTAACCAACTTGTGACGTCAGTAGGGTGTAAAAGGTGACACGAAGATCAAGAAGGGACATACAATAGATAGTAGAGCAGGCGGACCAGGGAACGGCGGCGAGGGCGAGGGAAGTACCGCGCAAACGGCTCTTCGGTGCGCGATAGACAGGTGAGCCCCTCGGTACGCTTTCAGGAGAGCTGCACATAGGCCAATCAATGTTTTTTGGACCCTTTACGCGCATGAATGAGAAAACATCAACTCACCTTGGCAGTGTCATCTCGCAAGATTGAGGCGCTGCGAAGGGAACTATGGACATTGGAGCCGGCGGCCGAATGCCGACATGGCTGGCCAGTACCCACACCGACATGAACCGTCAGGGCCGTCTGCGGCCGTCGCGGTGACTTGGGCACGGCGGGCGGCCCCTCGTCCCTGGTGCGTGTCGCGCGCATCGTCGGCGTCATTGGTGGGGTCTGCACGGGCGACCCGCCCGCGGCGAGGTTCGCGGACAACACAGACGGCACCGGCTTCCTCGGCGAGCCCCCCTGCGGGCGTGCGCGGGGCACTGTCGGTGAGGGGCGTCGCGGACGTCTTGCGCTGCGGCGTGCGCCAGTTCGCGGCTTCGGACGCGGCGGTCTCGGCCATGATCGCCTTCATGTCCGCCCTGCATCACTATCAGCACAAGTGCAAAGGCATACTGACCGCGACTGACTTCGGCGCAGCACCCGGCACCTTCCATCCCCCAACCCTCTCCCCGGGCACACCGCCGACCAGCGCCGCCCGCGTGGGCTGCACGGGCGCGCTGAGGCTGAGCGGCGGGATTGCGTCGACGCCGTCCATCATGGGCACCTCGTCATCGACCACCTCCACAACGCCCGTGCACTTCTCCGCGGGGCGCACAGGCCCGGGCGCGGGTCGCGCACGCGCACGCGCACGCACAGGCGGCGGGCGCCGCTGGGCACGACGGGGCTCGGCCAGTCCTGCACGGCGTCCCACGCGGCGTGGCGCGCGAGCGCGGCGGCGGTGAGCGTGTCGGTGCGCGCGACGAGCGCCTTGGCCTCCTGCGCGGCGCGCACGAAGGCCGCGAGCTGCTTGACGAGGTCCGCGGGCAGCGCGTCAAGCAGGCGGCGCTCGAGGAGTGTCTCGAGGTTGCGCGCGATGTAGCCCTAGACGCTCTGCACGAGCGCGGTCGCGTGGAAGAGGGATGCGTCGGCGATGATGGAGGTCGCGTTTGCGATCGTGATGCGCTGCTGGATGACGCGCGAGCAGAGGAGGACCATGCGGTCCAGCAGGAGCTCGTTCTGGCGCGGGCATGAGCACGCCGGGATCGTCTAAGCTCCAGGGTGTAGCGAGCACTTACCGCGACGGCCATCGCCCCAAATACCGCGTCCACAAGCTCAACGGCACTCCCCACATCCTCCATCGCGTCGAACACCTCCTCCTCGGCGCCATACAGATACCGGAGCACATATGGCACCTCGCGCCAGCGCATGTGCCGCAGGTCGACGCGCAGCGTGCCCCCGCACGTCCAGCGGCGCGCCTTCCACGCGCGCTCGCCGAAGAACGCGACGAACAACGGCGAGCGCGCGCGCAGCACCGCGCCGTGTGCACCGACCTCGCGATCCGCGAGCAGCAGCACGACGTCCGGCCGCAGCGCGTCGCCCGCGCACAGGGCCCCTTCGCGCACGTCCAACTCGCGCACGTCCGCCTCGCACACCTCTGCCGCGACAGCGCCGAAGTCGCGCGCGAGTGTCGCTCAGCGTCGGGCGCACATCGCGGCGGAACGTGCCCTCGAGCGCCGCGGCCATCGCGGGCAGCGCGAGTGCGTCTGCGAGGGCCTATACATAGTAGACGGGTTAAATAGACAGATAAATATATTTGTTGCCGGCGTACCTATGTAGTGGCTTAGAGCGTAGAGCCTCTTTGCCCCCTTTAAGCCCTCGGTAGTCTCTCCGTGCCCGAGGTGTCGCGCAGGCCGCCGCCGAGAGTTTACGGCCGTACCGCGCAGTCTTCTGATGGCCAAAAGTGAGCACCCAGTGCACATACTTATCTCCAAAACACGTCGACAGGCTGACCTTGTTTTGTACTTGCAGACCCTGTGCGTGTCCTTGAACAGCCGGCAGGAGTTGCGCAGGCTGTCCGGCCGCAATGCGCATCGTCGGGCGTCGAGCCGCGCAAAAAAGCGTGGCTCGGTCGAAGGTGAACGGACGTGGTGGTACGGCACAAAAGCTCTGGGCGCTAACGCGTCAAGCACGTCCCATGTACGCGACCCACGCAATGGCGGAAGCAAAAGAAGAAAACGCATAGCATGACGCAATGGCCTGGACGAAAAGAAGGAATTCCTTCTTTTCGTCCAGGCCATTGCGTCATGCTGCTTTTGCCTCCGCTTTGACGTGGATCGTATGTCCCGCGCACTACATGCCCTCGTGCCAGGTGGCCTGTCTTGACTACGGTATTCGCGTGCACGACGCCGGAGCCTGTGCAGCCTCATAAACACTCTAGCACAGTGGCTGTAGGTCTATCCTGACACGATGTGTAAGGACAAACCTACTGCTGCAGCAATCAGTGCTCTTCACGAGTTACAAGGCCGTTTGCATTTACAGCGAGCCTAGGCCAGCAAACACTCGTATATTGTGCAGACACTCAATTATGATTAGAACTACACAACATATAAACGTACGTCTTCGCGTGAGGGTGCGTTTCGGGTGCGTCATCCACAGCGACCGTCTCCAGCATCTCTCCCCTCACGACGATCTGCGGCGCACTGTCCTTCGCAAGGCGCGCGAGATTATCTCCGTGACAAATGCGCGAGGTTCTCCACGCTCTCGATGCACAGCCACACCTCCATCGTGCAGAGCGCGCGGCGCGCGGCGCATGTCTGTCACAACCTCGTGCGGGGCGTAGTCGATGCTGACGGTGGTGACATGCACGCCCGCTGAAAACCCAACACCGAGCTGGCCATCTGTGCCGCACAGTGGGCCGCACGCGCCGCGCTGCGTCTTCGGGCGCAGTGCGGTCTCGAGCGGCGCGCCGTTCGCGCCAGGCTGCGTCGCCTAGATCTACAGAGCACGCGCTGTGATGCCTTGTCAGCGTCCTGGAGGTTAGCTCTGGCGCGAAGGTCGCGCCGCAGGACCAGAGTACAGGCATGCAAGCCTGTCTTTGAGCGGCTTGGAAAGCTCATACGCTGGCAGCGGGGGGTTGGCGATAGCGACTCCTCGGGCTTGCCATCTGGCTGCGCGAACGAAGCCGACGGCCCGCGCGCAGGGCGTATTGGGCGCTGTCGCCGCGCCGAGAGGATCGCGCATCGTCAAGGAGGCTGCGCGGCGCGGATGAACGGCTTGTCGCATTGTTTGAGCCTGCCCACGGGGGCCTGGGGCGTATGCAGCGGTGCGGCGCAGCGCTTGCCCACTGTACGCCCGCATCTCGAAACCCAACGCGCCTGCTGGCGGGTAGCGCACTGCGGCCATGCGCGGAACGAAGTCATTCGGACGACCGAAAGCCGCCCGCCGGCAGCTCGAAAATCGAGTCAGCGTGCGCTGGCCTTCGTGCGCGCGGGACACCAAACGCTGGGACCTGGGTCTCGAACTAATGCTCGCCCGCCGGCGGCCTGTCTTGCGAGTTGCGTGGGATGTCCGTGTAGTCCGTGTAAAGTCGCGCTGTATGGTTCGAAGACCTGAGTCTTGCACCCGCTCGCTGGCATGCTGTGCGTGCTCACCTCCACCCAGTGCACCCAGTGCGGCCCGTCCCCGGCCATCCCTTTCCCATGTGTCTCGACCCGTGTGCGCGCGCGATGTTCAACGCAAACTCCTCTACGTTCACCCCTCTCTGCCAGCACCCCTAAAACAACACCCTGCGTGCACCGGCGAGGACATATATGCCGGTGCGCGGCTGCCACGGGGCATGAACATTCAAGCCGGGCGCCCGCACATTGTACAGACGAGTGCACGCCGTGCTGGGCGTGGACGAGCATGGCGGCGGCAGAGAAGATCGGCGCGGGCGCGAGGCGAGGATTCATTCCAACGCGAGCGGCGCGCTGTCACCAAGCTTCGAGGCCATCGGATGCAGGACGGGGTAGATACGCGCAGTGCGAGAGCTGAGGGCAGACGCTCTGCAAGCGACACAGGATGGGTCGAGTCCGCGTGAGCCAGCGCCGGGTGCGAGGGCAGAGCAGCAGGAGTGGAGGCGAATTGGCGTTGATGAAGTGCGAGTGATGTCAGCCGGCGCGAGGTGAGTACTAGTGGTGAGTGTGAATAGCAGTGACGCCAGTTAGCAGGCATCTTTGAATGGAGAGAGGAGAAAGCTAGTGTGGGTGGTAGGGACGAACAAGCACCGCGCGACACGACACAACGTCGTTCTTCGACGTTAAGCGCCTCAGAGTACCAAGCTCACTGCTTGTTTTCACTCGAACGACAATTATTCTCGACATATTTTTTACATATTCCGGCAGCTGGGAGCTCCTACTACACACTACATCCTCAGAAAATGAAATGTGCTGCGGTGTGTCAACCAAGGTCAGCGACCTGGATTGAGCAAGCGCCCATTGACTCCCGACGACAACGACGACGGTGAGGACGCAAACGACGGGCGGTTAGAGAACGGAGAGAACGCAAAGGTAGTATACATACCGAAGTACCTATGTCTCATTGCTGAGGAAATTTTACCACGAGCACAGACCTAAACAAATCGCCCAAGTTTGACTACAAGGATTGTATTGAACCCTAACCCCATTTTGATGGACTCAACTAATGGAGCATACAAAAAAGGTTCCCACGGTTTTGCACTCGTTTTTCGTGACGGAGTCCACGAGGTCAAAATCTGCCCGTAGGGCCGGGGGTGTAATATAAACGTTTCTTCATAAATTCAGAAATCGTAACGTCTCTGTACTGAGACGTCATAACCCCGTTGCCAAACGAGCCTAACGTGACGCAGTATGTTGAGTTGTACCACGAATGCGAGCGGCGAAAGTCATCCAACGTCTGCGTCGAGGCATGAGTCTACTATGTCAATGAATTGTTCGTTTCGTAGCCTGATCCTACCGTCCACCTAAGCCAGGACCTTCAGCTTTATGCCTGTCGCACGCGAGAATGCGTAGCAGGCTAACTTGCGCGCCTCAGCATAGCTGCGCTGCATGGCCTCTTCGCAATCCATCCTCCCATCAGGCCAAGAAATGCCTCAACCGAGCGCTCTGGTCATGCGTTGGGGGCTGGTACATCAGCAAAAGGTGCACGCGCTGGAAGGCTGAACGCCCTGACGAAGCTTTAGCGCCGGGAGGCCGGGTGTTCGACCCGCCGCCGTGGCATTTTCTGCACACGAGCTGCCCTAATTTTGTGGCTGCTGACAAGAAGGGCATAGTTAAACAAAAAGATAGAATCATGTGTACGAAAAACATCGAGGCCGTGGCGGTGGATTTCTGTCTGAACGGCCTGAGGGCGCCTCCCGCGTGAGCTGACGCTGGGCGGTCTGAAGACGTCTGAAAGCCCTGAAAACACCCTGACGAAGCTTCGTCAGGGCGTTTCAGCGCCAAAGCGCTTTTGCTGATGTATGTCATAATTGCAGTGTAGGCAACGCTTACGCGTGAGTCGCTCTTTGACTCGTCGTGTGCAGATCTACGGGGTCTTTGGATGTGCGGGCGCCACATCCAACACAGTGTCCCACGAATGCTATGAGGTGAAAGGTGCGTGTCGCCGTACACTGTAAATACCATGTGATATACGCTCTTTGCAGCATGCGAGATGTCAGAGCACATCCTTGCGAACCAGCAACCATCGCCCGTACAAGGGCGATGTCAACAAGAGCACTGGCACCGCAGACGTCAATAGCGCGCTCGTTGAGATGAACCGTGGCCAGCACCTTGATGTCTGCTGTCGCGCCGCCAGCGACTCCTACGACGGCGGTGGCGTTCATGCGTCTCGCTGATGACGAGCAGAACATGGCCACGAAGGTCCGTCTGTGCCCTTTGATATGGAATGTTCGCGCTTTGTGCTTACCGTGCCTACCAACGCATCGCTTTACCCGCCATTCACTGCAGCTTTCGCCGCACCACATTATGCGCGCTTTCGCGCTGAGCTGCTCCGAACACATGAACCACCATCTGGCAACACACCGCGTTTGGCTGTGCGTTCATCTCGCATCCGTAGGTCGGTCCTGCGCGCTTTACTGCCCGAAATTTGCTGACCTGCGCCTAGTCAGGACATCTGCTTTGTACCACGCGAAGATCATCCCTGCAGGGAAGATGGTCCGTACATCTCGACTCCAGGTATGTGCGTCGCATTTCCTCTCACGATCTCCTCGCTGACTCATTTCGGCGGGTCGTACCAGCTCGTTTTATCCCTCGTATGGAATATTCGTTCAAATGCTCTTCGCCTGTGCCTTGCTGGAGGGCCCCGAGGGCGGCAACACCAGTGACGCCGCTCATGCTACTAGCCAGCATCCAAGATCTTGTGGGGATTCCTGACGCGACGGCAAGCGTCGCACCCTCACACCGAGTTTCTGTATGCATATCTTGGAAGGTCCGCAGAGTCTTTTTCTTCCCCCTTCTCCTCATCTGAGGTTCTTCAGGTTCTGCAGGTCCCCAGTATATCACTTATCAGCTCTCGTTCTGTCTCGAATTTGCATCTTTCTAACTCAAAACGTGACGACTCGCTTGTTGCTCGCTAGCGAAATATGGATCGACGGTCTCTCACCAGCTACAGCGCGGCTCATCGTCCTTTAGTACGTGCGTCCTTGTTTCGTCGCTCTTCAGGTTCGGCTCCATCATCTGCTCTGCCCTCACGGCCCCCTGTCAGACCGCAGCAACACTGCAGACCCCCTGAACACATATCCGAATCGATAGCCGGCCAATGCTTGGACCCACACGACAAATAAGACCACAGGGCGCCCCTTCTGGTACGAATGTCAAACATAGCAGGCCTTCGAAGCCCCGAGGGTGACCTAACGCTCTTATGCGCGGATTATCAGGGACCGTACACAGGTAGCTGACCAGGTACCGGCGAAACTTGTAGCGACGTGATGCTCAAAAACGTCCTCGGTTTCTCTGTCCAGGCGATGTCACAGCTACGCGGTATCGGCCTTGTATATTCCCACAATGGTACCCCTAACGGCTTGAGGCCTGACGGAAGGCCCCCCAGAAACCGACCGCGGGCGTTTTCCCGTTGTATCGGATGCTCGCGGACTGATTGTTGGATCCAGGCCGCGCCACCCGCTCACAGCATCTACTGCGCGCATCCTCGTGTCTGATCTGACGACCGTGCACTTCGCCACGTTCTTAAAGTGAGTCCTATCAAGCATGTCCTATTTGCACAGTAATTTTGGTCTGCATATCATGGGCTCGACTGCGCTCCGTAGTACGTCTCGCATTTCGAGTGGTAGAGATGGGTTTCGTGCGACCCTGAGCGCACCGCGACCTGGATTCTAGAAAACGCTGTGATATCGATAGAGCTTCGTATGGCGGTAACGAATGTGAATTCAAGCTCGTGAAGCAGTACTCGCGCTGCAATGTACTTGGCTGGTGAGGAGGAAATGGGACGAAGATTCTATCCACTGTTGGGCCTTATTCTCTCAGTCGTCTACTGCTGGCTTTGGCGGCGAAGGAGGAATGTTGAATGTTGGGTGACCAAAGACAATCGTGGCACACACCGCGCGTGAAGGAAATAAAAGCGTGTCCTTATCCCGCCGGCGGGAGACATGGTCATCAGGACATTTTCATTGCACCGATACTTCTCAGTATGACTGTAGGTCACCGACAGATTTGCCGTTCATAACCTACGGCGGTATATGCGGAAATTAGAGTGACCGCGCGCTCATAGCGATGTACGCGATGTGTCTCAAGGGCGAGTGTGGTCATGCGGCGGCACGCGATTATGTAACCGCCGAGAGTTGAACCTGGGCACCGTCTTCCGTTCCCTCCCATCTCCTCTATCACCACGCACGACTTCAAGCTTTCCTCTCAGATCTCAGAGCTCGACCAGCACTAGCGTTTTGCCAGATCAGCTCCTCGACGCCCTCTTCAGGACACATTCAAGTCGTCAAGTACCCCACGGGTTTACGGTGAAGATATTGGCGGGAGAGTGCGAAAGATGTCGTCTGCTAAGGTAGGTTTCTCGTGGTCCATACTCTTAGCGTAGTGTATCCAAGTATCAATGGCTATACATGCTCATTTCTTGCTCACGCCGCATCTCTGCAGATGCTGCTACCCTTCGACACGCTTACCGAAGTGATGGATCTCCTCGAACGCCCAGACGCGTCTGTCATGTCGCGTACATGCAGGACACTCCACCACACGTGTCCCCGTATTCTGCTGCGCGGCACAGTCACCATCTGGTCAGAAGTAGAATTACTCTCCCTGCACACATTCCTGTCCGTCGACCAACGACGATGTGGCTTCCTCCGTTCTCTTGCGCTGGTTGTCGAGGTCGACGACGACGCAGAGAGCCTAGAACTCGTCACATCGCTTCTCTCGGACTCAAAGCAGCTAGTCCAACTCGATCTGCCACGCTGGATTGTACTGGGTCTCGATGAATCGCTTCTACACGCGGAGTCGTTTTTGCCAGGGCTGCGTGTACTCGGTCTCGACGGCACCCCTGACGAGATTGATGCGTTCCTAGAAGGCCTGCGCACCCCTCTGGAGTCCATCACAGCACGTTTTTGGCCTGAAACGTACCCCAACGAGGTCCCCATCAACGCGCTACGTGATATGAAAGACACCCTGGAGACTGTCAACATCTACTGCGGTGCCCGTCTCGATACCGCAGAAGCTCCTGCGCCAGTCGTCTTCCCCTTGGTCACAAAGCTGACGCTGAGGATCCCAACCCACGGAGACCTCAAGGTGATCGAAGACCATTTCCCCAACCTACAACGCCTGGTTATCCGCGGGCCTGGGATTTATAGACCAACAGACATGTCTACACGTTTCCATCGCGATCTCAACATCCATCGAGACTCGAATCAACCCTGGAAGTCTATGGAGTTCCTCAGAGGAGATCTCAGAGACTTGTACGCTCTTGGCGTCATTTGCAAGGTGGAGCACCTCGAAGTCGATTCGCGCGATTATCTGCACGGCGACGAATACGAGTACGAGCTACTTGAACAAGTCCTCTATTCAACTTGCCCGACAACGCTCCTTCTGCCGCATTATGTGGATCGTCTCGCTTCTCTGAGGCTCAGCAATCTCATTGCGCTGGCTCGAGACAGTTTGCGCTCCCTCCGACTGGTCTTGAGGATGCCTGAATTCCGATTTCACACGGATCCTTTCATCGAATTGGTGAGCGTGATATCGCACCGGTATCTCAGGCCCCTGCTCATGTTTGATTCGCAGCGCTCTCTTTGCGAGGAGCTTTCGGGCCATGCGCTGGAACACCTGCAAATCAAGTTCGAGGAGTTCCTGGTTCCCAGCGACGCCGCCGATGACTATATCGACCTCAACATCGCTAAGCTTGCGGACTGCGCGTTCCACGGTCTCACACTGCGAACGTTCTGTATCGAGTCTCGCGACACGCCATGGGCTTATCCGAAGATCTTCGTGCGGCACAGCGGAGCGGACGGCAAATCTTACCCGCATGCGTACCGCCAGCTGCCTTGGGATGCCCGTGCCATGGAGATACTGGAGGCATCGCCTTTCGAACTAGAAGATGAATGAGACATAGGTCAGGAAGGACGGTGACTGGGATTTCATAATAGCACAATGACATTGGATTCGGTCGCAGAGATTGGAACTTGGTATAATAGCGTAGTACAACGTAATTACGATTCATAGCGTTTCCCGGACAGCTGCGCTGGGCCATATGTGTCCTCTACTGTCGTAGTCATAGCATTTGATAATGGTCAATGGGCAGATTTCGCTGAGCAAAATATGGATTGCCAGGAGGGCCCTACGAGACGCGGACATACTGTTGGCTGCTTGGCGAGAAGGCTGGCACCGCGGCGACTCGCATTCAAGACGGTCCACTTGCGTACCGACGCGGGGCACTGATTTCAGGGCGCGAGTGGCCCAAGCGGGCTTGCAGTTCTGGTCCCGGTAGGCAGACGAAAAGCTCCACGACGGCGTGCTGTGGGCGTGCCGGCGAAGATCGCGGCAGGTCTCGAAGTCGCTGCTCAGCTGTGCTCGACATCAGTCGAATGGTATGACCGCAGCTTCGATGGCGTACAAATGCGACCCCGGAGGCAAACCCACAGTGTGACGCAGTCCTGAAGCAGCCATTAGGGGTACCCTGTCAGACAACAGACTCAGCGCGCGCACCTGGCTTGTTGTCGACGTTCGTTACCACGTGGTGGGCGATGGTGCAGACGACGCCGGCGCCCGAACACGCGGGAGCAGGAGACTCGCCGGTCACGATATTCTCGCCGCGGTGGCTGGGATGTGCCAACGGGGGCGACCGGAGCTGCTGGCGTTGGTAACGTCAGGTAAATACGCGGCGTGAAGCACGGAACGACGTACCGGGCGCTCGTGTGTCGCGAGCAGACCGCGCGAGTCGTGCGGGCGACGGCTCACTCTGTAACCTGAAGTGGACGCAGATCAGTTGGATCTGTGTGTCTGAGCGCAGTCAGCGAGACGCGCAGGAGGGTGCGATGGACGTACCGTGTAGTGGACATGCGCTGGGCCGTCGGTGCGGTCGTGGCCGCCCGCCGTGCTATCCGGGCGGGCGCGCAAGCTGACGAGAGCTTGTCAGCAGGACTCAGCAGATCAAAAGAGGAGGAGCGCACGGAGTACCCGAGAAGCAGCGGAGAATGGGGCCGCGCACGCCCGCGAAGACCCTCAGAAGCACATGGTGTGGAAAGGCTTTCGCGGGCAGTCAAGCCTCACGTGAAGGAGGACAGCACAAAGCACTCACCGGGGGGCGCGCAGTGCCCGAGCGAGCAGCTAGCCTGCAAAATCGAAGTGGAGCGAAAGGCGGATAGAGACACGAGGTAAACGACCTACCAGAGAGGTAAACAGTGTCCCGGGCGACCTCAAGAGCGCTGTCGCGCACCGCGTCTCGCCGATTGCCTGCATTCGTCATGCCAGAGGTTGTGTCAGATTTCAGATCAGGTGAGCGGTCGAGCTTTTGCTTCGATGCGGGTGTCCGACGTCGCTCTATCAGCAGGGGATAGAAGAGGAGATTGTGACTCCCCGTGCGCGGAGGAGTTCGATTACGGACGAACTGCGGCTGCTCAGCGCAGCACGGCGGTCAAAGCAGGGACCTGTACGTCCCAGAAGACTACAAGTCAGGCAGCTAGGAGCAGATTCACGCGAACGTTAGTGGAAACTCTATGGCAAAAGGGAGGTGACGTACCGCATGTATGACCGACGTCTGGCAACACAACCCGGCGTAGAGGGCCACTACGATTCGCGAAGATCTAGCGAAGCGCGACCGACGGGGCCGTGGTACACGAACGCTACATGGTCCGAATGAAAGACGGGGCGCAGAGTCGACGACGACGGACCGAAGGAGCCTGGCGCCTGCGCAAAGCCCGATTCGGAGATCGGCCGCCCTCCCGCCGATCTCCTTTCTCGTCGACACACTCGTTGGCCAGCTCCTTTGGGTATGTCGACCGCTGTCTCGGACTGGATCCACATTCAGGCTTACTAGGTGACGCAAGGACGCGCACGGACCAGTTCTCGCGCGGTGCGGCGTGTTCATCACCCCCATGCCCCTCCCCGACGCCGTCAGCGACTCGTGCAGTCGACCACGTCTATATGCGTCTGCTCTACTCTGCGACGCCATCGCAAACACACCGAACCCACCAGAGCTTGTACATCCGACCGTTGCGGACTGAAGACCCGGTTGCCGCGCGGGTAGAGTTTTGCCTAGCCAGGTGCACTCACTTCCTCGGTACTAGCCTCTGGAATATGATTTACACAGCGTACCTTGTGCTTACAGGCGCAACGCCGGGCTCGCTTCATAGCTCTTGTGTTGCTGCTGGGATGACTCGGTACCCTCGCCAGATTCTGCTCATGGCGCGCAGCTTCGCTGTAAATGTGGACGGCTTTACTTCGCTCAGCGGCGCGTTCCAGACCGCGAATATCGAATGTAAATTGGCTGGAGCTGCCGAAGCTGAAGCTACGCCTCAGAGCTGAGGAAGTGGATGGTAACCGGTGCGTCTACCCGTCTACTCGTTGCCAGCGTGTTTCAGGCTGAATATCCGCTCAACGTAGAAGGCATATCATTCAACGGGAGCGGTATGGCGAGTTCCGGACTGGGAAGAGCGTACGGAGCTCAGAGAAGACCAGGTGCGCACTCCCGCTCCGACGCTGTTTGCAATCACCCTCCGAAAAGCCCCCTTGCATATCCTAATTGCGCCTGGCAGTCTCATTTCGCCACGCACAAGGCCCGTCGTACCGAAGCCCTGGAGATGAGCACGCGCACGATACGACAGCTGCTGCAATGCGCTGGCGACCCAACGCGCACGCCTGTACCTATATCCCACGGCTTCTTTCACACCCCATGCCTTCGTCCAGAGGCCTCCACGACCCATGTCGTCTTCTAGAGGCCGCCACGACCCATCCCTCTTTCCACGACCCATGCCTTCTTCCACGGACCACGCCCCGCCTCCCTACAATCTACCCTTTCCAGGCCGTCCCAGCCCTCAACAATGCCGTTGCCGATATCTCCACCACTACAACCCTCGTTTGTCAGCGTGCTGGGTCATGATCTTGGCTAGAGCTCTGCACGATTGCTAGGTGAGTGCACATGTTCATTTACGTAGCCGCCCTCGCGTAACCAATTTATCGTCTCGCCACTCTAGGCGTTCAGCTCAGTTCCTTCCGCGCTTCATGCGCTTCAACGTGTATCTACGTTCAGATGGTCCGCCAATATCTAGTGTGGCCGCAAATACAAGGTATGTCGTCAATTATCTGATTATGGAGACGGTCGCTCACAGGGAAATCTTTGGGTGCGTTCCAGAGGCCTGGAAAGACGGACAAAATGGTAAAACGTCTCAGGCCCGTACGCCTTTCCAAGACAAATACCCACGTTGAGGACGCGTTACTCGACGTTGGGCTTCCAGGGTGTCCGACGCCGGGCATGAGGCGCCGAAACCACCTTTTTCGTTGGGGCGACGCCGCGGAGGGCAGGTCAGGGATCATGGTTCTCAGATCTTGCGGTTATAAGGTACGCTCATTGATAATACGTCGTGTCTAAGTGCTCACATCGTGTGCCAGATATTGAGAGTACCCTCGTGGTAGAGGTTTTGGATAGTCTCGACAAGATGGACGCTCTACGCCTGGCCTCAAGCTCGGCAGCGGCTTCGTACTAGTCGCGTGGCTCTTCAGGTATGATCTGTAGAATCCATCAATTCTTGCTCGCGGAGTTCTGACAGATGTTCATTAGCTCTGTCGGGCATGCATGCCTTGCACACGCGCCCTAGGTCATGCCTGGGGGGTCTATCGTAGGACGAAGCGCACAGCCCTTGGCGAGCTCTGTCAATCCTACGATAAACCCGTGGATCCTACACGCTGGTGCCAATCGCAATCTTGGTACAGCCGCCGAGGCGTCCAGCCACGGCGCGACATGCAGGCTTTAGAAGCGGGAGGCGGGTTGCTAAAGGTGAGGGTGCTCACAACGACTGCTACTGAGGTAATAGATACTAATGAATTCGCGCAAGTGCAGGTCTCACAGTAGGTCTAACGTCGATTGGTTCCTGCCTCTGCAAGCACTCATGGCGACCGCGAACCATTCTTCCAGCGGGTCTCAAGATCCAGACGTGGTCAAGTACGCACGCACGCGGCCCTGGCCTCTCGACCTCGACTGCAGGCTGTGCCTCCAAGGGGCGCGAATTTCGGTTCAACTGCCCGTGGAGTTCGAGCACGGTTCAGGCGTCCGCGTTGAAGATGTCAGGGGCGGAAGCGCCGCCCAGCGGGCAAGGGACGGCCAACGGACACCAGAATATCGGAGGACCATTCAGACGCTGGGCCTGGGTGGGGCCTGGCGCAGAGATTTGCGTACGCATCCCATTGGTGCTTTGGTCGTTCTCACTGCTTATATGCGTGATGTCAGCTTTGCTGACCACGACCGCGGGGCTCCGGAGCCCGATAATGAAGTCGCGGCGGCCCGAACGCACGCGTTCGTCAAGATATCTTTCGGTGATCGTGGTGGCGTGCTCAAACAGCCATCTAACTCGTGTCCACTTTCAGCCGTCGCACGAAGGCTCTCTCAATGACCGGTTGGTGACGGCCAGCGATTCGTGTCCCGGTCTCTCGCGACAAGCACCCCACCACGGCTCGCGATCTGTCAGGATTTGATGCTTTCCTAGGCTTCTAAGGTCAGATTCTTGTATAGTGCGAATACAAGCCTGCATATGCTCTAGTCTATCTGATCGTCTGCGCATTCCTCGACGACGGAATTCGAACACCACATGCATCTCGGCCTAGCGCCCGTTCGTGGTCGGGCCAAGTATATCACCCAGCCCAGACCAAAACCTCGTCAGCCATTGCTAGCCACTCAGCCAACATGTCTCGCTGTCAGCAGCCTTTCTCTACCCGACACTCCTTCTCTCGCCATGGCATCGCCTCCAGCCACGTCTGTGTCCGCTCCAATCGTTGGCCATGAGCTCGAAAAGACACTCTCAGGATCCGTTCTATCTGCTGTTGTGGAAGCCGCCAAGACGCAGAGCATACAACTACCCGCCGTCTCCAACGACTACTTGATGAAGGCACTCCGTCCAACCCAAGAGCAGCAGTTCGCGAACGACATAGACGACGCCCGGGCAGAAGCGGAGCTCATGCGTTCCTTTGGTCGCTTGGTGAGCGATAAGATACCCGATGGGTCGTATCACGTCCTTTCCGTACGTCATATTTGCGTCCCAATATTCGCTGCTGTGTCTGCGTGACACACGCGATACTAAATAGCTATATCCACAGAAGCTGCGCAACTGCCTCCACGACCCCATGCTCTGGGAAGCCGTCGCGAAACGCGCGTCACCTCCACCGTTCAGCGACGAAGTTCAGAAGATGCTGCGCGACCACTCCATCGCAGCTAACGGAGGAAACGGGAAGGGGAACATGCAACTCACCCCCGTATTCGTCAGACTCATCTTGAGGAGGTACGGGCTAGAGCAGGGAGATGGTCCGATGGAGGAGTGGCTTTGGGGAGCATTCAAGGACATCATCACGGCCGGGGAGGAGGCCTACATCATCACGTAAGTGAACAGCCTTTCCTTCGTATCCATGCTCACTCTGAGCTCGACGACATCAGACTTGTTTCTGCGGGGCCTGTCAAGCGTAAACTGCAATACAGGCGCCCCGACATCCTGCAGAATCGCTTCGACAAAATCACTCAGGAAAAGAAGACTACCTCTAGACGGACCGTGGAGGAATTGCTACCGGACGTGAAGAGCAAGGGTAACGAAATCGCACAGAAAGGTCAGTTCATATACGTCTGTACGTCGCCGGGGCTGACCATCTCCCACAGCGCGCCTTATGAAGACCTTGAATACGAAGGAGCATAAACGTTCCCAGACCACTGACGCTACATCTTCGTCAACACACAAGGCCAACGTACTCACCGACCACAACGCTATCGGCTCGAGCACTAGCGAGGTCACGTTCACAGAGACGAAGGCGCTCCCTCGACTCGTATTCGTCCCTCGGGTCGACATTGAGGATGGCAAGAAGAGCCGCGTCGTGTTTACCAATGGGAAGGCACCTTCCAGCAATAACATCTGAGGTGTGCTTTCGACCCTTCGTCTCAGCAGCCTCTCGCATCAGCCATTGTCCGTCACAGTTTACTCCCATCCGTAGCCCATACGAGGCCATTATTCTTGCATACTATCATGTCATTGACTTCGTCTACTATTACATTTGCATGCACACCATCAGTGTTGAAGGATACAAGTCTGATGTGGTTGGCCCGGGCTCGTCGATGTACTCGGAAGCTGATATGAAGACACGAGCGAGATGTGATGCGTGTTAGCACCCTCTGGTAGCACATCGGGCGGGGACGTTCATCTCACTCCGTCCCGCCCAAGCACTCGTACGCCAGCTTCGCTCTCTGAGTCATTGCCGTCCACTGAAGCAGCGGAC
The DNA here is from genome assembly GCA_019973155.2 of Phanerochaete sordida. Lineage (NCBI taxonomy): Eukaryota > Fungi > Basidiomycota > Agaricomycetes > Polyporales > Phanerochaetaceae > Phanerochaete > Phanerochaete sordida. The sequence goes on from BPQB01000112.1 coordinate 27,449, forward strand.
GAGCTGCTCTCATCTCCAGTGACCACGCCGACGGCTGCAGTACCGTCAGCGCGAACGGCAATAGCGGAGGCGTCATAGGGCTTTGGACGAGGAAAAGAGACGAGCACAGAGCGGGGGAGGACGCGATGCGAGTGATGGCAGCGCCGTTAGCTCCAGCGTAGGCGTCTTAAACCTCAGCGGCGTAGGGCGCTGCAGCGGGGAAGCGATTGACGGGGCAGGGCAGATTGTTCGCCAGGGGCCTAGGGAGCCTTCACGGGCACGGCCGCCCGACGTATAGCGTCGGTGAAGGTGACTGTAGAAGCCAAGCGCGATGGAGCCGTCTATATAGTTTCGTGAGATGAGCATGGCAAGCCTCCGCAACATGCTCGACTTCACCTTCAACGTGGAACCTCACACGAGATTCCGCGGAGTAATGAACTTCGCGTCACCCAAAGCTGAGCTGCAGCATCTTGCATCTTTCAACCGTCGCTGGAATCCAAATGTTCTCTCCGTATGTGTGTCGGTCGCCTCGCCGACCATCCTGTCTGTTGCCGTCAGCGTTTCATCCGCCATACTCCTCTTCGGCGGCGGTTGTAGCGGCTGCTGTTCCGTAAGCAAAAATGTACGCAGCTCCGGCGGCGACAGCGCCGGTTCTTTCGACTGGGACATCTTCGGTGGCTCGCGTTGAGCACAGGCACTTTGTCTACCGTAGATGATCCACTCACCAAACCGCATATATCCACCAATGTCAACGTCGGGCTCTCGCTCTCGGGCTCCGCTCGCGGCAGAGCTGGTGGCGGCGCCTTTCCTTGGGAGCGACCGAACCGACGACAGCGCACAGGGCAGTGAGGCCAACAACAGGAACGGTGGCGATGCCTTCAGCACCAGGTCAAACCTCCCAAGCTTCTTCGGCGTCAGAGTAATAATGGCGTCGCCGCCGGTGAGCGGAAATATTTCGCCAGCAGCGAGGATGGAGGGGACGGGTAGACGCATGGTTCGATAGGCTCGGTCGTCGGCGAAGAGGTCAGCGTCTTGACGTGGGCACGAGGTCAGGTACAGCGGGGTGGGTAAAGTGAGGACGTCGTGGATGGAATCGTGGTGGCGTTCGTCGCGCAACTTTATTCTGAAGCTGTGCGATACTGGTAGGATGACCCCTAGGAAGACGCTGTGCGCGGCCGTTGATATCGTACCCTGTGACAAGCATCAGCTTCACAAACACATACGTTCACAGAACAATGCTACGCACCACTGATAATATCAGCCCTGACATATCATGCACAATTGGTCGACGGTACGCGTTTTCTGTGCGGGATTTAGATGGGATAGTAGACGGATATATATCGCGACGACACACACCTCGGGAAGGGTATCGCAGGTCACGGTGTCGGAGTAGAGACTCGGCTTGGGAGAGCGCAATGGTCTTGACGAAACCGCAGCATTCGAGTCACTGTGTGAGCTGGCGAAAGATGGTACGCGTGCGTCAGGGACCTATATGCGCGTGATTTTGCAACCACACACACCTTGCGCTCAGTTTCTGCTGCCGCATCATCTGCAAGTACCCGCAAATAACTACTCCCTGCCTCCATTTTCACAGAGTCTATGCAAGCTAAGTCCGCTTCGTCGGCTTTGTCCTGCTCGGGACCATAGGACGGAACGACCCCGGAGGCCGCATCTAACGATCCAGGTGATTGAGCACCTCTCATTCTCGCCTGCTTTCTAAGATGGCCCTCTCCTAGCCTTGCTGTAGTCTCCGATACGCGACCTTCTCGTGCGAGCTCCCAGCTACCGCTTCGTCGTCGTTGTGGATGCTCTGCCCAAAATTTCAGCGGCAGGATCCGCCACCGTGGGGCTCGGCAGCTCGCGGTAAGATTCGTGACAGAGCCGCGCGAGGACAGTGCCTTCCAGGGGTCGTCCGCAGCAGTGGGCTCGGTTCCGCAAGCTCTAGGTGTGTGCCGTCGTCACCGTTGTAGCTATCTTCGCGTGCATCTTTCACTGCGCCGAGCACGACTTCGATGGACGGCTACCGTTGCACAGCTGTGGTGAGCCTTCCGATCATTATGCTGCGACAGTGGATATGCGACGGTCTCGAGTTGCATCTGTAATTGCTCAGGATGCGCCGCGTCGGTGATAGCTATGCAGGGCGTACCATAGCGATACAGGAAGGTGCAGCTCCAGATGTACAAAGATACCGCGGTGCTGACGTGGGCGGCGCGGTTTGCCTCTGGCCAAAGTCATGGGACCTGATTCTGTGGGCTTCGAATGGATGAGCGAACCGCAGAGACGAATCGCAAGCGAGTCACGTCTCACTCGTAGTCCAAGGTGGCACTGGGATGTCGTGTATACCAGACAAACTGGCGAATGCAGAGGGCACAGGGAAAGCAGGCGAGAAGGATTCGCCTGTACGCCAGGATTTGAGCCGCGGAGAGCTGGGAAGGCGGACGCACGGGGAGTCGGGGATGAGGCGGCGGAGCTCCTGCAGGCGTCTACTCCACGTGGCCGTAACGAAGACGGCAGCTCACTTGCCATTCAGGGATTAGGCGCCGTCGCACACGCTTTGCGGACGACCTCCCACCAGCCGTCGCCATCCCACCTCGCACTCACTGCCCCCAGCACTCCGGCCCGCGTCGCGAGCAAAGTTTTGTGAAGACTCAAGCAAGATCCACCTGTTCAACGTCGCGCCCGCCCCGGACTCGCTGCACAATGTGGGGCTGTCGTGAGTCGTGCGCTGGCGGCCTCTGAGGAAATACGCGTTGGTCGCAGTCAAGGTTCCGGACAGGATGGCGCCTCAGTATCACAAGGGCTGGAGAATACAGCCTGGTAATTGTACGCCCACAAGCCTGGCTTCGAGGGTCGCCTGGACCAGTTGTCAAGCTCTCCCAAGGAGTGGTTTCGTGAACGTGTGCGTTCATGTCTACGTTCGCTGTCTCGGGCGGTCGAGCTAACCTTCTAGGACAGTCACGCAAGAGTGCGCGCTTCTAAAAGCCTTCTACGACTTTGGATAGACGACGTTCGCGACTTCCTCTCCGGGGAACCCGCACCCCTCGGGAGCTTCGGCTAAGCGGCTGCATGGACGACGCGCAGAAGGGTATGAAGCTCCTGACCAATGTACGTCTGAGATAGCGTCTGACTCCTCTACTTCGAAGCTGAATATGTCCCGTCAGCTCACTGGCATCTGGAAATACTCATTCACATCACACGGCCAAGTGTGTCGAAGACCGCTGTTCGTGCGGTCGAGAAGCTCGGCAGCTTCGTCGTCTGCAAGTACTGCACCCCGCTTGGACTCCGGGACTACCTCAAGGGCTGGACAAAGAACTCACAGGTAGCGCGTGTCGAGTAGAGCGATATCAGTGCGTCTCACAGCTATTTCCTGCTCATCCATATTTGACCCGCCCCGCAGTGCTGTACACGGAGGAAATACCGGGGCTACCTGTTGCAGAAAGCTCTTTAGAAGATGCCGGCTGCGAAGGAGCTATACAATGAGCTCTGATACCATCTACGCTCGCACGGCGCTCGTACAAAAGGGCCACGCTGTATATATACGCCTAAATGTGCGCCTCGTCCCCTTGTATCATACATCTCCTCTCCTTTAGCCCTGTGCTGTCTCTGCAACCTGGTCCTCGGAACGTAGCATGTTTGGCTGGGTTGACGGATCCTGGATTGGAGCGTCGTCTGCGGCATGATGATCGTCGCATGGAGAATTTTGCAAGTCCCAGCTTGGGTTATCATTGCGTATGACAAATCGTGTCCCGGGTATCGGCGGAATGAGAGCTAACCTAGCTGAGAGGTACGAAGCCACTTTCGGCCTGAGCTTTACGGCAGCGCTCTGCGCACCTCGTCTTCGCACGCGTCGGTCCAACGTCGGTTGGGCACGCGTGTGATACAGAGGTGTGTGCCCCATCGCTCGTACTTCGTCGCCTTCTCACAGATCGTTTTATCCCCTTACCGGCAGCTTGCGCGTAGAACACACACATCGTCGCACGTCTCGCGGTAGGCCCGAACTGGAGAACGTAACTTCACTTCTGCACGCTTCCGCCGGCACGTCCTCGAAAAGCTTGCCCAGCCCTCGCGTCTCTGCCATTCGCCGTCGTCGCACTAGCGCGATATCGAATGTGCGATTCTGGCGGTTTAGGGGGCGTCGACGTCCTGCCTTGCGCCCCGCGCGCATGCAACGAACACACGTGCTTCGACGACGACGCTCGACCCGCGCGAGGCTCAGAACACAGCTGCGCCGACCCTGCAAACAGTAGCGGCACCTGGCGACGGCGATGAACATTGCGAAGGAACGCAAGGACCGGATATAGGATTGTGGGTTAGAGTCGTGAAGATGAATGAGGAGATGGATGCCACGGTGGCCGTGCAACGTTTCATATGTATGAGGTTACGCTCGTACGCTCAGTATATGCGATGTCGAAGCAGGCCTAGACTTCGAGTCTCGTCGCGCCAACCCTAATAAAAGCATGCGCATCGGATTACGCATTACGCCATGTCTCATGTTCTTCGACCTCCAGGCTACGGTACATGCTGTGATTATATGGTGTCTCAGGTAGCTGCACGGCTGGTACGCGATTGATGGCAACGTTATGTAGCCATGGTCGTTGCCGGAAATATACATGACGGTGAGGATAGGATGCTACTTCTTCGGCGGGGCGTACTCGAGGCCACGTAAGATCGCCCAGGAGCTGGTATCCTTCACGGGAGGCATCATGCTGCGGATGGCCACACATACGGGGGGCCTTGAAGTGTGGCTGCTTGAGTCACCTGGCGGCATCGTGCCCCCCTCCATGATCTCCAATAACCTCGGTTGAAGAGTCTTCTTCTCGGTAACCTCAGCGCGCACCACCACCCACCGCGGGTCCGAGCCCTCCGCCTCCTTCTTCAGCTCGACTCGGATTATGAGGGCATAGTCCTTCGCGTTCTGCGGGTTTTGAACGGTGTCGAGCATCTCGTCCGCGAGCTTCGTAAAAAACGAGGAGTTGCGCTTCGCGAATGCGTTGAGAGTTTCGGCTCGTTCGGCGGCGTAGCGTGGAGCGATGGCCTGCTCGGCCTGGCAGGCGGGTTTGTGGTTAGGCCAGTCAGCGCGCTGGCACTCCTTGCTCTGAGGAATGTGTCAGTGCGGACGGCAGTGCGGAGGACGGACAACATACGCAGTAACGCGTGCCTCCGTGGCACCCCGTGCATCGGAAGAGAGTTCCGTCTGCGCCGGCGCGCTTCAAGCAGTGCTGGCAGGCCCGATGAATCTTGGGCCCTACAGCCGCCAGGTCGCGGCGCGATGCGGAGAGCAGGAGGTTTATTTTGTCGCATGTGAGGAACGAGTTGGGGGGTGGCGCCATGTTCGCGAGGAGGGGATAGCGCAGGTTGTGGTGGTTGAGGAGAAAGGCGAGATGGCAGCATGTGGAATCCGAACATGCAGGAACACGTGGGAGACCCTCCCGCATGTGAACCCCGCGCGCAAATCTGGACAGAATGTGCTGTCGACGACTGCTTTCGGATTGCAAGCGTGCAGTCGCCGCCGAAGCTTGCACCAAGGGTGGCAGGTGGGCGCCTACGCGGTGTGCTTCCTGCCTGCGCTCCACTGGGCGTCGAGACTTGGCCATTTATCCGCGCACCCGGCGAAACGCTGGAGGTACCTGGCCACGTATTTTGCATACCGGCGGTCGTAGCTATACCATGAGAATAGCGAGTCAGAAAGGTGTATTCGTAGTACCCGCCACGCACCTTCGTCAGGACCGCAGAGTCATGCGTGCGACACGCCGATCTTCATGACGTAGCCATGCCGGCAGGCTATGCGAAGAGTACGGCGCCTGGAAAGCTTCTCAGTGTTAGAACGTGAGGTCGATAAACGGCAGCTACTCACGACACTCGAGCTGATGTAAGAGCCGCGAGGTGCGATCGCTCGATACATTCATGAGCTAAATTGTAGATTTCAGCCGCGCGCCGCTCAGCCTTACGCTGGGCCTACCGGCTCGCGCAGCGAGTTAGGGCCCAGAGAAAGCTAACGACGAAGGTGAGCAAGAGATTGGATACAGATGCATGCACATACCGACATCGATGTGTCTCTGCCTCTGCGTCCTTGCACTCGCTGAGTCGTCGAGCACTTGCAGTGACCACCGCAGCGCGTTTCGTAACCACCAGACTGCGAGGATGATGCAGTCTGGCGAGGGCTCTGGAATATTTGCCTTGGCGCCAGGCGCGTCAGGATGTGCACCATCGGACCTTGATAATAGAACTTTAGACGCAAGCGTCATTCTCGCATACGAAGGCATGTATTCCAACATGAGACGTTCCAGGACCTGTACAAATCGGGATGCGGCAATTGATGTAACGGTACACCTGTGGTACCCTGTGAGCGTCGCGCAGGTTCACGAGACACTGAGACGCACCATAGGCTGTAGAGTGACGCAGAATATTGGTTGTCAGAATCAAGTACAGACGTGGTAGATGAAGAAAGGTCCGTGAGGGCCAATTGCTGAACAGCGCACTCGGCGGTGGTGCTGGTAGTGACGAAAGGTTCATTCAACATTCACGAAGCCATGGGTGCGACGCGTACCTCGTCTTGATGTTGACTTGATTCAGATTTCATTTTACCCCCAGGACGATACCGCGTTTGGATCTTTGCAACCCCATGAGTTCATATCCAGCGATCTCGAAGAAGCGAAAGACACCGCACCTGCATTGCTCCACGATATCTTCGTGTACAGCTACCTACCGCTGGCCATGCGGATCCTCATGCGCGCCGAGGAGTAGTTCTTCCCAGTGATACCGCTAGGGGCTGTGCACCCTGCAGTGGACGATGGCGTAGCGCGGTTCCGCGTGCGGCGACTGTCCTCGTCGCGCATGTCAGCCCGATATGCACCTCAATCGCCGCAGCGCGTGTGCTGGCGTCTCGTCGCGTGTCTTTGCGCAGGGTGGATGTAAGGTTGGGCAAAGGAAGCGCGAGTACGCGACCACCGCCTCGTCCTGTCTGCGATTCGTGTTCGTGTCCTGCAGAAGTGCAATTAAATAAGACAATGGTGTCAAACTGGAGGTGCATGTCTAACGTACCTTGCCAAGCTCGCGCCGGATCGCGTAGGCCGTCCTGTGAACTTTTCCCTCCTACTTGCCCTCCTTGACACACTTCGCGCCCGTGATCTCATGCAGCTCAGCGATATTTTGATCCTTTTATTCTTTGTGAATATGTAGGCTTGAGCTTCGGAGACGACAGAGGTCAGCGTGAACGTGTCGATATGGAAGGGTCGGGAAACGCACCTGTTCCGTTCACTCTGTGAATCGGTCATGATCGCTTGGGAGCGCGATGTAAGAAAGGGTGTCAAGCCTTCATGTTGATCGTTACTCTGAAAAGTGGGCGCATACTCCCATTAGCTCAAACGTTCACGCAATACTGCGAGTACACTCACTTAGGGTTCCGCGTCTGAGTCTGCCGCTGCACCCGCTGCCATCGTATCCAGTCGACACCTGCTGCTTTCTGAGCATACACCAGTCTCGGTGCGCAATCTGCTCGTTCTCATCCGGTCTGGCGGCAGCAGGTGGTCGCGAGCTTGAGCTTGCAGATGATGGAGCCAAGTCGGACCAATGCGCGCCCCTACTATCTAGAGAAGCCCATGGAAAAGCGCAGGTCCTGTGCAGCTGTAGTTCCGCTCGCACCTAAGTCGTCTCTGAGCGGCAGAGTTGGACATGACATTGAGACTGGCGATGGCTGGGACTTACAGATTATGCGAGCGCGGTGAAAGCTCTGGAAGGTAGGATGCCCTAGTCGCTATCTGACATGGCGCAAAGTCAAGGAGTGGGCACTCTTCGGTCAGCAATGTGAGCGTGTATCGATGTCCGGACGGATAGCTGGCGGCAGAGACGGCGGGAGGAGGCAGCGGAAGAAAGTGCGGGGAATATTGCAAACGGTTGGTGCCTAATCAGCGCGCGCTTCGTGGCGTCTCAAAATGACGCGCCTCGCTGCGCGCTTTGCTCCTGCCTCCTCCCGCACTACTGCTGCCCAGAGTTCCGGTCGCCCCGACACTTGAACGACCTCGCTGCTAGTCTGCATTACTTCCCAAGGCTCGCTTGCGTCGCACCGCGACTCGGCCGCGTCACCATTCTGCCACCGCCTCACAATAAGCGAGACTGACGGAAATACAGCCTGCAGACAAGCCCTTCGCGCGGCCCAGCCCATCTCGTGCCCAGCGTGCCCAGCTGCCGACATTCACGATCGTTGCGAAGCCTCCGATGCACACGCTTTTGTGATCCCTCAGGCTCCCGCGCCAAACCTTCGCTCAGGCCCGTCCAGCAGCGCGTATGACTTTTGATACGTCGCGGCAGAAATGTGCAGGTGACAGCGCTCAGGGCGACATGCAGGACGATGCAGGCGTCATGCACGCGTTTGCTGGCCTTGAAGGCGTCGAAGGAGCTGGTCACGGAGTTGACGGGTGTAGATACGGTGCGTCGATCCGGCTCTCTATCTATACCAACGGCTCACAATCGCAGGGTAGGCTGAAGTGGCCGCCCAGCTCAAGTGCTGCTTCAAGACGGAGGACAGACCACGGTGCTACTGCAACCTGTCCCCAGCCCTCCTCGCGCTGCTAGACTGCAGACCTCGACGTGCTCCTCTCCTCGAACAAAACCCCCTATGCGTTTCCCAGCCTCGTGCAGCCCACAGAGGTCGCCACGCCGCACCACGCCTTCGAGCAGGACCAGGACGCTGTGGACAGGCCTCGCGCACGCGACGTAAAGAGCATCGAAGTGCTCTTGGCATCGTGCAAGGTCGCGCAGGACATAACGCAAGAGATAGATAGCTTCTAGGCCTTCCACGTCGCCTTTGTCGACGAGGCTGCTCTGAAAGCAGGAGGTGACGGCACTCGACGACATACACATCGGATTGAGCGTGCGCTTGGCCGGGGCTTGACATCGCCGAGGCGGAGGTCGCGACGAAGGCCACGATTATGCCGTCCGTGGTCAGGGGCCCGAAGGAGCGCAGGAGGAACGCTTACGTGGACCCCTCGCAGCAAGGTCTCGCCGCGGATAATTACTGCCGCCTGGTGCTGAAGACGAGCGTCGATTCCTCGTTCCGCCGACGTCCCAAGTCTACAACGCTTCTACACGAACCTTGTCGTGAACGTGCCGGGACAGAGGTTGGTCGATCCCTGTCGACGTTTCCAATTGCGTTTCGATTCCAGGCAAGTCATGCAATTTATCGTTGCTTCGCAAGCGAGGCTGACCTTTGTGCCAGTTCAAGGCGCGGTACAAAGCGATTTGGACGAAGAGCTCGCCCACGACCGCGGCTCGGGGCTCGGCCTCGTCCTCGGACCAGGCCAACGACCGATCTCGCGCGCTCAAGACCTTCAGGCCTCTGCGCACAGACGTTTGCTGCCGCCCCGCTTGTGCCCAGCGCGGCGGTCCCTCCAGTAATATCTGTCTACCACATGCTTCGGCAGCACGCACGCAGTCAAGAGGTGCACGCCAACACCGCCGCAAAGCCCTGGTGGTGCCGTCTAATAGCGCGTACCGACTCGAACCGTCAGCACATGCGCCCAGAGGTCGGCACGGTCGCATCCATAGCGTGCTGACCCACATGTGTATGTGTTCAATGCTTGATACGAATTTTTGAACTAATCTGCATTGATAGATCTATAGTGCTACGTCTAGCTTTATACGCCCACTTGATTTACCCAGCTCCAGAGCGCGGCGACCTCTCTGCGCCGCCAGTATTGTACATGCATACGCCGCGATACCTCGCGATTAAATGTACATGAGCTATAGGACAGCTCTCGAGCGAACAGCGGAGAACGTCGTTCTCTGTAGGATCTCCGAAGGCGTGAGGATGACACGCGGTCGTATCCTGGAGACCACCGCTGGGATCTGGACGACTGTGGCTCTCGGAAAGAACGTAAGCAATCTGTTATTGTTTTGAGCTATAGCGCGATGATTCCGCGCAGGGAATATTGGCCCATGCGCTGCTTCTGCTGAGGAGCTGCTCTGCATTGGCTGAGGCAGCAGGCGGGCGCAAAGCTTCGTTGCAGGGAGTGCTGGACGACGTCTTCATTGCGAGCAGACGAGGGTCCTCCCGCTCCACCGCGCTCGCTGCGGATTACTGCGAGCACACTCCAAGGGCAACAAAGCAGAGTAGAACTCTCTGACCCAGGTGCCTCGGGGTTCGTGAACGTCTACACCTATCTGGGCAGAGCTTACACTCGACGAACATCAGACAGGAGGGTTGACGTCAATCCCTCCTTGTGGTATCGCGCTACGTGCCGTTGTCCTACATCTGTCCGACACGATGATGACGCACAGTTGCTTCTACAAATATACCTTAAATTTCTCCTGGACACACAGAAGCAGCCAGGCTGCGGCGAGAAGAAGCTCGATTATGCGCCGCTCCAGCGGCAGGATTTGGCGCATCAGGGCCTGCAGCATTTGCGTCAAGGCGGCGGCGCGACGAGGGCCGCAGAAGGGAAGGTCGCAGTCCGACGGTGGCCCCTTTCTCCAGCGTCGGGCGTCGGGCGGCGGAGCTGGAGGCAAGGGTCAGGTGAGCCCGTTTATTCGGATTCAACAAGCCCACGTGATCGCCACTGCCAGCCCCGCCAGCCTCCAGAGTATAAATACCCCCGGGGCCCCCGCTCAGGCTCTTCAGCGGGTCCAGTCACTCGCCGCAAGCGTGGACTGGGTGCAACCCCGCTCGGCAGGTTCTCATCCATTTGCCGCCTGGGGGACGTCCCTCTCCTGGGTTTACCGAGGGCCGCTTCCAAGCGGATCACCTGGATTTTCACTCTAAGGTGGCCCGGCCTACGCCTCACACGGCTACGCTGGGTTCTTCGAGGTTGGTGTACGCCTCCGGGCTGCCGGCCGACCTGTCGAACGGACTCGCAAGGTCCTTCGGCGGGCTCCCCGAAGGAGGGGCGACTCCGGTCGCCCTGGGTGTGGGCTTCTTCGTAGCCTTCGGGACAAGTACCCTGCGTGACCTTGGTCTGCAGGCGAAACCAACACACACCAAATATTCTCTCTAGCCTAGCTACATTAGATTTAGTAGATCTCCCGGAATGCATCTGTTTGCCCCGACCTGAATACGTATGCGAGCTCGATGTGGGACCAGCGCGCGACTGAGCTCCCTCGCGCGCCAGCCGCCCTTGCCTTTCGCCATCATGCTCTAACACGCTCTTCGCTCGGCGCCGACTACTCTGAGACACTGGTTCCTTCCTCCCATGTCGTGCACAGGTCTCACAAATCCTGCGCCGCGCGCGTGCTCGACATTCTGCACGTGAAGATGCCCTGATAGCCGCGATGCCCGTGGCCCAGCGGCGACGGCGGCCAGACAAACTCCGTTCCACTGTGCAAGCTCCTCCATGTCTCGCCGAATACCAGGGTAGAACTGCCTTCGTCGAAGCGGGCTCGACGCAATGACATACATCCGGTGTCGTCAGCATGACGCGACGGGGGATGTGCGCTGCTCGGAGCGGCGCGGCGGCCTACGACGTTTCAAACGACCTGCTGGCCGACTACAGAGGTACGTACACAACCCTGCTACGGTGGTTCACCTCTCATACGTTTGATGTCGTGCTTGCCCAGGTCCATTGGTCTTCATGAATAGTTCCTAGAGCTATCGTACGCCTTCGCGTCGGACCTGGACCTTATACCGGAAGATAGGACAAGTTCTCCCTCTCGACCCCGACGCTGCTTGCTGGCTCGTCATTCCTAGATCCCGCGTAGTTCACCGTGCCTATGGAAGCAATATGAACGATACGTGTAGTACGTTTTTCGCTCTGCCGCCTCCCATATCCACGCTCAATCCCGACCCAGACTCAAACAGCACATAGAACGCGCGTCGAGCTCTTCAAAATCGAGATATGCCAGCTCTGAAAACATCTGCCCTCGTACGATTCCCGTACGAGAAGGCCAAGCTGCATATCTACGTCTATATGTGCGCCTCGTGTCCTTGTATTATATATCGCTTCTACTCTATCTCGGTTCTGTCTCTGCGGTCGGGCCCTTGTGCCGTAGCACGTCCCGTTGGGTCGGCGTATCCTGGACCGGGAGCATCGCTAGCGGTGGCTGCGTGCCGCGCGAGCGGGTAGAGGAGTGGCATAGTCACGAACGTCATCCGCGACATGAAGAGCGTCGCGTGAAAGGCGGCGGGCGCATCCTTGCGTCGCAGCACGAGCAGTAGAGCGGCCTTGAGCCCGATAGAGACAAGCCCATGAGCAAGAGCGCGCCTGCGATTTATGCAGTGCTTTACAGACGAGGGCATTCTGCTTCGCAAGCTTGGCCTTCAATCAACGCGCTCGCCCTGCTTGAGTTACAGTTGCTGCGTGCCGCGCGGAGAGCTGTGCAGCTGGAGGGCTTTAGGTGTGGGAGGTTCTAGCATACCGCTCACACCGGGAGCATGCTTTCGCGAGGTCAACAAATATATGAATATCCAAAACACCTGTCGAGCCGCTACATCGCACTATGAGATGAGTCCATGAGTGTGCAGATGTACAGCCGGCTAGGACTGTCTCTTCAAGTAGTTCCACTGGACGGTGATCTCCATGCGGTCGACATCACGGACGGCGATGAAGATCAAGTCGTGGTGCTCCTACCGCAGGGCCGGGTTGGCCAACCCATCCTCCACCAATTTCTTACACCCAGCTGGAATCTGATGCATTGGGCGCTGGTCGACGTCGAGAAGCCTCCACCGTGCGTCGGGGCCCTCGCCTTCGACCGTAAAGTCCAGCGACACGAACAGGTGCCTGACGTTCTCCCGGTCCTTTTCGACACAGAGCAATTCGCCTGCGAGCGGGATGAGGATGTTGTGGCGTCGCGTAGCGAACTCCGCCAGGGGGCAGGGCTGGCTGGGGATGGCGGGGCGCTTCATGCAGAAGTCTTTGTGGTGAGGCCAAGCGGCGCGCTGACACTCCTTGCTCTGTGCCACCACAAGTCAGGCCAGTCGTTGATCAAAGAGGTATTGCTCAGGACGCACGCAGTAGCAGTAGGCCTTACAGCGGGAGCAGATGAAAAGCTTGCCCTTCTTGCTGCGCTCCTTCCGACAGCTTTCGCAGCGTCGCTTCGACAGGTGGTTGTTCGAGGGGGAGAAGAACTTCCGAGTCTGCCTGGGGGATAGTAGCCAAGCGTCGATCTTGATGTAGAGTGGCAGATCGTCGCTGTACGGCATTGACGACATGTTGGTGAGGATTGTAGGGATAGCGATGTGGTGGGAGTGAACAAGGACGTGCGGTCGAAGCAGGATTTCAGATTCAACCTGGTGGGCGTGAGGGCTTTTATGCGCGGGCTCTTGGTCTCAATCGCAACTGAAGACGGTCAGCCACCGAACAGAGCCGATGAGGCGCTTGAGCCATGGAAATCGCACCGCATATTGACCTATGCATATACGCCCGAAGGAAGGGAGTATACAGTGGCAGGCACTTTCCATGAATTGAACGATAAGGAGTTCCCAGCCTGCAGGATGCTGGTGTTGAGTCCATGACCAGCGTAGTACGCATTGCGCAGGTCTCACCTAGATGAACGGCACTCCGCATCACAATAATTGCTACCTCTCCAATAGCCTCAGACAACCCGCTGCGCGGCAGCCGTCCGGACTCTTTTTGGCGTTCGCTCGGTTAGCCTGCCAATAAGACCTCAGAAGTGTTCGTCTAAGTCACTCGCCAATTATCGCACATCACTGGAGGGCCTCGACTCGCCTGGATTATGACCGTGCGACTAGCATTATAGGATGGGTGGAGTTGACGAGCAGGATACTAGGCAAATAGTACTGGAAAGCGTCGATGTTTGTGTCGCGGAGGGAGGCGAGGTTCTAAGTGACAGGGAATTAATGACATGGCGACCAAAGGGCTATGCGTGCAGCAGCAAAAGTGCTAGACGTACCAGAACTTTGTCCTTCGATTTTCGTACGGAGAGCGCAATTCAACGCTGCAAGACTGAAGGGGACGGTAACAGCAGCTGCATGGGTTTCACCGCCCGTCGAGATTGTGAAAAAACGTCCGGAGCGCCTCAGTGAGCACGGCTCAGGCAAACAGAAGGCAACAGACTCACCTGCGTTCACCTCGGAAACACCTGTACCTGTACTCTGCGTTATCCCATCCTTTTCCTGGGCCAGGGGTCGCTCAGAAAGTCGATTTGGCGTGGTATTTGGTGTGGACGGTATGAGTTCCTGAAGCCTGCGGGTAGTGAGGGTCCTGTCTGGCCCAGGATGTCGCAACGATCTGCGATCGGACACGTCTATCATGGATGTGAGCGTGATGGGTCTGTGTGAGGTCGAGTGGGTGCAGTATATTGCGACCGCGGAAGCAGATTTCCCTGGCGGCAGAGGCAGTCGCTTCACAAGCGCCCATGCTCACATAAGCTCGTCCCGCGCCACAACGCCAGAGTCGGCTGCCTCGTGCTTTCGTGTATGCTCCCCAACTCTTCCACACTCCGAGCTATTAATGTTCGTTATCCGTCGACCGCTTGCGCTCCCCGCGATGTCACTAGGTTGTTGCTGACTGATTGCTGTCTCTTCGACCCTCCGAGCAGCCCTGCTCGCTTGCTGCTCGCAGTAAGCTCGCGGAGGTCAGGAGCGAAGGTTTTGCTCCGGCAAGGTCTGCACCAAATCTACACAGCTGGCATTATCTTGGTAGGCTGTTCGCCGTTTGTCTACGCGCTCCTTTTGATCTGATTGCTATGTCGAAACTCCAGCCCCCAGAATCCCGTCATCGGTCTTTATTTGACTAGACATGTGAATCGGCTTGGCAGCAAAGCACGAGCAAAGCCCCGCGAACCAAAGTCTCGGGCATGCATGCCCAGAAGCATCTGGAAGGCCTACGGCGAAGTCAGTGCTGCTTGCTGACGAAGGAGCGCGGTGACGCTGACAAAATTAGTCCATCTACTGAGGCCTGAATGCTCCGCATCTGGCCGCCTTTTGCAGCATCCATGGCTCGCCTCATGTAATACCGCTTTGGGGCACCATACGGACTCCACCACTCTTCCCCACACATCTCAGACTACCAGACAGACTATCATGGCTGTCGCCTGTGCAATCGCAACGCCGCTGACACTCCTGTTGGCCACGGATATCATCTCGAACTCGTGTGCAGCCCCACGAAGCCCGCTTTCATCCCCAACAATCACTTCAGCCAGCTCGAGTCTCCAGCAACCCATTTTGCGGAGGCTCCAAGGAATGGAGACAAGTAGAGCCGCGGTGAGTGCTTGCGAGACGTATCATGTCTACCGAATTCGCTGACGGACTGTACCTCTCAGCGCAGCTCCCGTCGTCTATCCGCAGCATCAGCGGTGCTCGATTTACATCTTGAGGCGCATCATCTGGATATCAGTGTGCGGTACCAGACCGCGCAGCGAGAGCGTGTACCTTCCCGCAGTCCGCTGGTTCTCGGCCGGCCGCTCGATTCATGACGGCGTACGCGAAAACAGGCCGGCCGTCCTGTCCTCCCCCCGCAATGTGCAGCGCGTCGCGGCCAGCGGTAATGTCGGCGTTTCCAGTTCCGTTAGCACACATGCGTGAGTCTCCAGATATCGAGACGTTGGGTAAAGCTGATCTCTATCACCAGCTCGTAGAATTACTTGTACTCTGTCGACGACATCCAATACATTCGCGCGGGCGGTCCGTGTGCGACTAGCCCTATTCGCGTCGTTGTCCCTCTATGTCGTCGTCTCTGACCACATGGACGGGCATGGTAAGCTTCAGCGAGAATAGCACCGCCGCGCCTGAGAAAAAGCAACGGCGGATTGAAGTCGCGTCTTGGAGGGCTGGAGGTCTCTTCACAACGCCAACTTGGTGATTACGATTCGCATCGCTTTTGTCGAGGCGGCGCAGGGCAAGGTCTATGAACGGCTAGCTCTGCCGAGGGATGGTTGGAGCGTGTCGCGCCCAAACGCATAATATTGCGGCGCACCACTGGACCCCACCGATAGCGTAAGGCGCGGCCGACTCCTCTCTCCCATCACGGTCTCCCAGGTCCGTGCTCCCGCGGCCTACCTGCAAAGACGAAGGTCTGAGCAGCTGCCAAGACAGCATATGCGGCGGTCGCGCACGCCATCGCGCACGCCTCACGAAGACATGTCCCACTGGAAAAGGTCGGCGAGGACTTCAATGGCTCTCGCGGTGGATCGAAGGGCTTCTGCGTCCAACTCTTAGGCCACAGGCCAGATACCTATACACTCAAATACGCCGCGTTCGAGGTCGCCCACGCGCTCGCCGAATGGCACAGCGCCGCGAGCCTGAGCTCCTTACCCACAGTAATTACTCCTGCAGAGTGATTCTCATTCTTGATACCATTGAAAGTGATGATGATAGACGATATGGAGTCAAATCTATCTATCGAGGCTACAGAACGGAAGGGGTGTCACATAAGAGACAAGATTAAGTGAAGAACGTAAGATGTATGCGGTGAAAGATGTCCGTGTTTGCTACAGAAGGATAAACATACGACGTAAAAGACAAGAACGAAGGGCGAGGGTGGTGATCATACAGGTCGTGTTTCAAAATATCTTGATATCTTCCATCTCGGCACGGAGCATCTCGATATGATCTGGGAAGACCACGTCCAGCTGGAACTGGAGACGCTAGTGAGGCACCGTTCGGCATACATGCAGCAGAGTGCTCACCTTCACCACGACCGCCCTGGCAGCGTCAGCGAGTCTTCTAAAAAACCTCGTCAAATCCCCCTTCGTCCGCCGCCCACAGCGCTCGCAGAACTGACTCTCCAGCTTCTTCGTAATCTGAAATTCTGAAATCGTCTCTGGTACCGACGACGTGCGCAGCGCGTCTCGCAGCTGGCTGCAGAGTCCGAGGAACCAGGAAGGAGCTTTGGCGTGAGCTCCGGCAGCACCGACAGGGATATTCTCCGTCGACCCTTGGTGTTTGCACTGCATGAACGCAAAGGCCGGCTCCCGCTTTTCCAGCCAAGGCAGACCAACCGCGTCTTCTATAGTGAGAAGAGCCTCCATTGCGTCCGCCCGCGCAGAGCGGAGGGTGACGAGCCGTCCGTCGTCGCTCTGCTTGACGAAGTCGGTAAAAAATAGGCTCTTCGGGAGATCGGATACGACAGCGTGGAGAGAGAGCCGCATGGAGGCCTCGGCGGCAATGCGCATGCCAGCTTCCCAGTTCAATGTAACAGCGAGGGCGTAGGCATCGAGAGGGCGGTCACTAGCGCAGGAGCCGAAGTATCTGGTAAGAAACCCGCCGTCACGGTCGAAGCCGACGACTTTGAATTTGCGGGCGGCGTCTACAAGCATGAGCCTCTCTATGGTGTTTTCAGGTTGGATGCAGAGACTGGGAAGGCCAGGATAGAAGAACGTGAGCAGGTCGTGAACGACGCTGGGAGGGTATGGCATGTCGAGAATTGGGCGGCCGTCGACCAGAGAATAGCGTAGAAATGTAGCACCGAGACCTGTGAGCACCCCAGCGAACACAGGCGAGCCAAAGCAGAGAATCTTCGAGGTAGCTGGGAATGTGGTCTTGTCGTTGGCGACGAGGACGACGTCATGGGATTCTGTGATTTCGTCCAATGGGCGAGGACCGAAGGTGTTGGGAAGGTACGCCATGACGTAGAATATGATTCAGCGGATGCGCTCAGTCTCAGGTGACGACAGCTGGGTTCAGAGAATGGGCAAAGGACTGGCGAAGGCGAGGCTGAGGGAGAAACTATCAGCGCTGGGATTCTCAACGAGACTACAACAGATATTTGGACGTACAGCGTGGCAGTGCTAGTAGGATAGACGGCTCAAAGCGAGTCAGAGAGTGCGTCGTGACTGGCGCGGGTGTCGCGGTGGCAATGGTGGCAGGAGGCAAGACGCGATGTTCAACTCCAGGTGACGCGCCTGCCGTCACTCCGTCACGGCCACAGATCTAGATCACCCAAGTACCGCGTCCCACCGCACAACAAGCATACTCAAGCTCGCGCTTTACCAGCTCAAATACAGCCCCACGCTGGCGAGGCACTCTATGCAGAATTATAAGACGAGCTGGTTTGCTACCGACTGGATATATTCAAGGACTATCAGGTACTATAGAGCTATTCACCTTTTTCGCGGGAACGTGAGTGTGACCCGGACAAATCCAGCGTGGTCGCAAAGGAGCTGAGAGCATACACTGCTGCTGTCATGTTGGACGCAGATTTTCGCCTAGATCCTATATAATCCACATCACCAGACATCAGCACCATTTGAGGGTGCGAACGACGAGGAGACTTACCAGAGACCGAAATGTGCGACACACATCTTGGCCAATGTGTAGTAGGAATTTCTCCATCAGCCGGAGGTCCAGCGAGGGTGTGGCTGGCTCTGAGTGCCGGATGTGGTTAACGTTTTGAGAACGTGAGGACAGTCGCGGCCCACGGCCGTTCGTCATTGACCAGCCGCATCGAACAGACTAGAGAGACCAATGCGGGGTGCGCATCAAGCAGAAGCGCATTGCCGAAGCGGGTGCCGACTTGGGTGCCGAAGGCGTTGGTGAAGAGCGCGAAGAGTGCGACGCGGACACATCCGCGTGCGAGCGCCACGCGCAATCGCGCAGGATGTTGAAGTCCGCGACGAAGGCCTCGAGCGTCATGTCGTACTTCGTGAGGGCCATTCACAACGCCAGCGGCGTCGGCGGGGTGCGCGCGGCGATCTGCGTCGACCTGAACGATGTCGAGTCTTCGGCTGCAGAAGCCAGTTGGTCAGCGACCTGGAAGAACGTGCGCACGCGCGTGCGTACGTTTGAGACGAGCGCGCGACGGATGTGTCTGACGGGTAGCCGACGGTGTTGTCGTCATCGAGATCGCCGTGAGGAATAGGGACCACACGATGGGTAGCCTCCGCCAAGTGAACCGTCTTCTAAGCGGCGCAGTATTGCCACACCAAATATTGGTGGTGGGTCGCAGAGCACCGCACCCGAGCGCACCGCACCGCACGACTCCGATTTGGCCACGGCGGAAAATCAAGATTGTCTTCTCAGCAACATCGCCAGAGGGCAGCGGGGATTTCCCGTACCAGAGTACCGCCCGCTCAACGACGTCATACAAGGTTGAACAATCCGCCGCAGCTGCGCGACAGCGCACTCCCGTCGGCGTTGGGTGTTCAATAACCGTGGCAAGAGAATTGGTGGGTGGGGCGTCGCAGCGCGAGCTGAGGAAGCCAGATGCAGTAGAATGGCGCGGCAAGCCTTGCATCCGTCGCAGGGCAAACGGTCACGGTGGTACGTTCGGTATATGTCTGCCAGAGTACGCTTCTAGGTCACGATTCCTGCGGATTGCGCAGGAGATGAGCACATAGCCTGGATTGTTGCTGGGGCACGTCTGGACTGGTGGATCCAGCAGGACAAGGAGCGGCACCGTGCGCCTGTCGGGAATCGCCCGAGCAGCGAAAGGACGCCGCTGGGAGAACCGCTCCGACCAGCCTGCCAACCGCCCGCAAGCGTTTGGTCGTGATGCCGACCGGGTTGTGACGCCTTTCGTTGAGCTCGCGCGGGAGGATGTCAGCTCCTGTTCGTGGCTGGAGAAACCGTGCCGTGGCCAGGTTGGAGATGTATACCGAGGAGAATCCTCGAGCTTCTCGGTTCGTGCTTGTGATGACCTTTTTCGTGTCCGTGGGGCGCGCAGGGACAATCACTGTTCGCTTTCGTGCCAAAGTGAGAGGTAAACAAAACGAGAGCGACGCACTCGTGGGTAGAGCGAAAATCGAGTTTGAACGCTTCAGCTACAGCCTATGGCGCAAAAATGTAGATGAATACGTGTTAGTCTGCATGTTATCCCGCCAGGCGCACCTTCGAGTTACGCTTTGATACTTCTGCGACCCCAGCCACTCTCGCCCGTCATTACAGCCCCTCTTGCCTTTTCCGTAGAGTAGTTCAGACGCCGATGCAAAACGCCAGAGTAGATAGATAACGAAGAGCGGCGACGGAGTCGTGACCGTAGCCAAAGGTGGGAAACCGTGCGTCTGCCAGAGCTCCCAGATTCCAGGCGGGGATGACCTGGGAAATGCCTGCAGAGACATTGGGTGTGCTGTGCTGTAGCTCAAGTGAAGTGGTGCGCACCTGTGCGCAGACGCTGGTGTCTCTGCGCGGCGACGCATCTGCGGCACTGCGGCAGGTTGTGCCCGCGTCGCACAGAACCGAAAAGCGACCGAAGGTAACTCTGCCGTTGCGTTCGCGGCGAGATTCTGACCAAGATCCGCGTCGCATATATGTTCCACGCGGGCGGCGTATTCTTGAGCGAAGGCGTATGGCTGGTGACGGCGAAGACTGAGGCATTTCTGTTCATCGCATCTTCTGCACTCCGATACATGGGGCTCCCGAAGCGCATGAATCGCTAAAACCTGACACGATAAGGTCAGGTTCAGGCATGTAAACTTGCGCAGGCGAAGATAAACGACACACGGCGGGTTCAGGCGCGATCAGGTCGGCAGCATGAATATTGCGTCATGCGATGGTACTAATTCGCCCGTGGGAAGCCTTTGATTGCACGCTCAGGATCTCGGCGTTCCACCCTCCTTTTGCCCTAGGGCAAACGTCTATCGCTATGAATGCAGGTCAGTCGTCTCCCAGCGACGCTCATCTCATCATCAATCACTTACCGCATGCCTTGGAGCGACGGCTTGATCGGCCACGAGATCGCGGAATACGCGTATGCCGCGATGTCCGCGGGGCTGTGCTTATGCTTTGCTGGGAGGTTGCACGAGTCTCTCAAAGCAAAATCTGATACGACGCTTCTGCTCGAAGGTTTCTCAACATCAGCAATTAGACCAAACGAAGACCCGAGAAGAAATGGTGGCCAGCTTACCGAGATTGGATAGCGAGCAAGGTGTACTCTCTGCCCATAGCGTAGACTGCATGCTGTGCGAGATCAACGATGGTGCTTATGTCGTCGTATTCAGGAGTAGCAAAGGTCGTCGTGGAACAAGATGCGGCGTGAGTGAAGACGCTGGGCGTCGGCGGACAGGCTCGCCCAAAAAGCGCTCGGAGACCCCATCGTGGCGCGATACTTTCCGAGTGCCACGTGGGTTAGGCGGGCGCTTCCTGTCCTCCCCGCGCTGCCACCTCGCTTTGAGCCTGTGCTGTACACGAGCTCGGAGCCAACTTGAACTCTACACCCCGTGTCGCCTCGGCGCACAAGTTCAATCCTATATCATACTATAACCTGTACTTGCTATACTGCCGCGACACATATCCTAGAGCGTAGTCGGGGTGGGTACTAGGAAGAGTATGTGGCAGGCCTGCGTGGTGCCGCGGACGCGGAGGCAATGTTGAGGTGAGTGTCCAGCAATTGACTCATCGGGGCTCTGGAGACCACGATATGAGAAGGCTGGTCAGTTTATGTCGGGGATATCGCGTCGAGCAATAAACCTCGGCCTCGGGCTACTATACGCCGTGCCATCCTTCGAGCAATACGTCCAATCTGTCTTATTGTCATTGCACCCAGCCACTGCGCGCACACGCCTGCAGGACGCTGGATATGAGGCACCTCAGGTGTTCAATTCCTGGACAAGAGTCAAAGACTCCGCGATGCGGCAAGCAGGAGACCACCCCAGCCTTGACGAAAGCTCACACCAGCAGCCCAGATATATTCATGCTCGTCTCTGCCGTATGTCCAGCCTTCCCTTCCGTATCATACTTGCTAATAAGCAGGCTGTCCCTCGTAGCTGTCCACGGATCGTGTGAACACTCTGCAGACGAGAAGAATTCGCGACGCTGGAGACACTGCATTACACGAGACTTTACCACAGCCAGGCTCCAACTGCTTAGCTTAGAAGACCTGTGGAGCGCGAATACGCACAAGGAATATCAGCGGTGGTGCATTTGGTGCGCTTGCCTGGTTATCAGTGCGAGGCCGCGTATTCTTGGGCCGAGGGCAGCCTGCGATGGCGAACATCTTCGAGACGTCTGGCTCCCTCGTGAGATCAATACGCACCAGGAACATTTTCCTCCGCTCATTTTTGCCAGGCGACGGGTCTGCACATCTCCGCGGATCGGGTGTGAACTACACACCCACTCCGATTTCGACCGGTGAGTTGAAGGCATCTAATCAGCCCAATCGTTCGACTCGAGCTCCCCTCCCTTGATCCCTCGCGCGGAGCGCAGGCCTGTGACAGCTGGGGGGTACATTCCTTTGGCAGTGCTGGTGTCGCCTGGACGCTGTTAGCTGCGTACCGCGCATCCTTCACCGAAGATCACCGTAGACCTACCACTCTGGGCGGAGTCTAGTCGTGCTACTGAGCCTTCTATCGCAGGGACATTTCTCGATTGCTCCCGGTGAGTGCATTGACCTCGACGTGACGGGCGTTCTATTGATGTGCGCGCATACAGCAGCACGCCGCTACGTCCGGAATATGTTACAATTCAGGGACATGATAAGCCAATCCGACAAGAGATCGTTCTCTTTCAACCTTCGCAGACGCAGCTTTCCGCCAGCGACATGTCCTCAAAGTCGAAAGCCTATCTGCTGTTTGGATTTGCCATGCGGAGACGGCCGAGGGCGCCGTACCGATTTGCGACGCGCGTCCTCGACGCAAGAGGTGGACGATGCGTGACATACAGTCCTGACGACGAGTTTCGTCCAGCGAGCGGTGATGGCGGAGGCATCGTCGTAGATGGGCTACATCGGCAATCGCTCTCAATCGTGGCGCCCAGCCACTTGCAGACACAGACCACTTTCTGCCCGACGGTGAGCTTGATCGCCATGCCTTTGATTGCTCAACGCTCTTGGCTGGCCAGCAGAAGTACTGCAGCGCGGGGATTGCCACAAGTGCTAGGGTCAAGAACCGGTCCCACCGTCAGCCCGTTCAACTCTATAACCTTTCACAGAGCCCAGGCGCGCTCAGAGTCGCGCGAAGCCTGTACCTATCATTTAGAAGGTGGAACGCAGCGTGGGTCAATCTGTGATGCGTAGAATAGCGTTGCGTTGCAAGTAAAACATATGAAAGTGCCATTACAGTGCCCCAAGCGCACAAACGTCCATTAATAAACGTGTAAATATCGATAGAAGATGAGAATATGCGTCCAATACGACGTTGTCCACGATACCGCCTACGCCATAAGGCACCTATCCACGTCGAGATCGGAGGGTCAGATGATCTGGCTGGTTAGGCCTCGTCATCTGACCCGAGGTCCATGTCGGAGTATCCGTCGTCCGACTCGAGGTCCATGCCGCAGTCCTCGTCGTCTGAGCCCAGGTCCATATCGCAGTAGCCGTAGGGGTCGTCCTCCTGATGATCCATAACGGTGGATTCGCCTGCAGTCAGCTCACCGACAGAGTGGTCCAGCATACGGCTTTCGACGGGGGTGATGCCAGCGAAGAACGCCTCGAGAGCGGGCGTGGTGAAGGCAGAGGGGACAAGGATGGTCTCGGCGAGTACAGCGTCCGCCGTTTCGCACGAGGACTCAGCTGCGGTGGTACCAGCGAGGACAGGCGTCATCTCGCAATATGGTGGTGCCGTAGAGCCCACGACGGCGGGATCCATAGCAGTAGTACCGGAGACTGACGCGGCGGGTTCCGGCGGGGTCGATTTCAGGGCGAAGGCTGTGAGAGACAATCAGTGACCAGCGAAAGCTCGCTACACATCCTACCGACTATTTGGCACAGTCATGTCTTCTGCGGTCTCCGTATAGTACTTCAAGAGGTCCTCTACCGGCTCATGCGTGGAGCCACCGCATATTGCGAGCGGTATCAGGTGAAAGTGAGTCGGCCGGTTGCGGACGCTTGTCGGAAAGCCAGGCGGCACGTCCCATCCAGGTGTCCAGCTAGGAGTGGGAAAGGCCAAGCATTAGCTGGCGTGCTTCAATAAACGAGGATAGTACGCACTTCTTCACGTAGGCTGCATATGTCGGAAAAACCAGCGGACCGAACACTGTCGTCACCCACCTGGCGACCTCCGGTCGTCCGGTCGTCCTCTCGAACTCACGGAACAGTGTCTCGAACAAGTCCGCGTCGTCCTTGCGCTGCAGGATCTCGGTATGGCCATCGATGCCTATCCCAAACCTTCTCCGAGCCAGAGCCCAGCGGACGATGGGGGGGTAGTGCTTAGTCGACAGTACCCGTGAAAGCCACGTGAACAGGTGGTTCGAAGCGAACACGCCGGCAAGCATCTGTGTAGTAGAGCGTCACAATACGCCACGATGCTCACAGGTAGTTATGAGATACTGACCTTCAAGACGTATCTGCTTTCGCAGGGAAGCATCTCAAACAAAAGGTTCCAGATGTAGGGTTTTTGAGATGTATCGCCCTCGTTCTCGAATCGCTCGTTGTCGAAAAGCTGTTCTGAGATGTTGCGGAGAATCTCGAGGCAGCGGTCGCTGTTGATTTCGAACAGGCAGCCGTGAGTTGGGCGAAGACGGACTAGCTTTACGAAGGCGGCTTGTTTCATGTGGTCGTGGAGGGTGGCCATGGTGGAAGTCGGCGAGGGTGGTAGAGAGAGAGGAAGAGTTGCGTGAAGGCAACGAGGGGCCTAGCATGCTACTATATGCTGGCTGGACGGCGGCTGACAAGAGCTGGCTGGCATGGACCAGCCACGGCGGCACTTCCTGAGTTCGGTCTGGCCGAGGCCCGCTGTCTGGCCCGAATGGGAAGGCGCGTCATTTTGATGCGCCCCGCGCTCATCAAGCGACTGCGCACAGCCCAGCCGCGTTCCCGGACTCCTCTCCGCTGCCACCATCCGCTTCCTCTCCTCGGACCTGCCCGCCTTGCTCTCTGGCACTCGCCCACTCTCGTGTGTGCCCATGTATATATGTGTGCTTTGCAACTCGTCGGTATGTCACATACGTGGGACTCCCCGCTCGCCGCGAAGACTGTGAGTCTACACGTTACTTTAGGTTTCGCTCATAGATTCTGTCAAATAGGCCCTCGAACTGTGAACGAGGCATCGATGCAACAGAGCGACACCGTCCCCAGTGCTTCTAGACTTCCTAGAACGACGGCGATACTATGTCATGTCGACCTCACTCTCTGCGATCGCCACGAACTCGAATCCGCAGTCACGCTCTCTCAGAGAAAGCAGACGAGAGTTTAGTCAGAGGCACTTGCGGCTCTGGCTGCTGTAGACGTGAAGCCCACCGTACGTGTACTTGCGATGTAGCGCGGACGTTATTGGCTGATGGCTGCGTGCTATATCTCGGCAGATCATCCAGTGTTATGAATGCTGGAATTGTATCAAGATAATCGCGCTTTCGTGCATCTAAATGTCAACATAATCTAAGCTTCGACGCTGTGGCCGCGACCACCAAACACACCAATGCGAACAGTGCGAAGGAGCTTTCCTTCGCATTGTTCGAATTGTTCGTCCGGACGTCTCCGGCGTTTCTGCCGTCAGCGGCGATTAAAGCTTGAAGGCAATACTGGAGATTGACCGACGGCTCAAATAAGTAATTTCGATTACTCGGAGCGTGCTTACGAATGCTGACGATGTGGTGTCGGCAGTGGGAGAGAACGACGTACGACAGCGCAGCCGGCGATCTTCCTATCATCTTGCAGAGCTAGCTCAGACACAGGGCACGCTATTTGGAGAGCGCAAACCCACGCCCGCATGCACGGAAATCGGACCGCCAACATAACGCATCCTTGCATTCAGCGAAGCTGGCATTCCAGTGCGACCAATCATGATCAGATCTCCTGAGATCTGGGACTCGGTAGCGAGAACGCTGTAACACGTTGCTCTGTGTTTGTCTGTACGCCGTTGGGTCGTAATGCTAGGGGACATTGCGCACTTGCAGCTACGAGCGCGGCATCGACAAGTCCTATATCAGATATGGTGTCGACCTTGAGCGTGAAGTAGCGATGTTCCTGTAACCGACCGTCAGGATCGCGTCCATGAGCGACTCTAGAAGCTGACACACTGCGACGTCGCTCAAGAGCTCACACATATTCCTAACGTACTCTACGCAGCTTTCTATCAGCACGCGTTATTGCTTCTCGGTCCATACGTGCACAGAGTTCGCGTGACATCTGGCCACCCGCTGAATGCATGCCAAAGATCTGAGCTCAAGCTTATCGAGTCGCTCAGCCTTCCCCCCCTGTCCCATTCAGACCCAGCACTCCCAGCATATGGAGGTACATGCCTAAATGCAGAGTCACCGCTCGCGCACAGCGATATGCGGAGTGTGGAGGTGCGACTGTGGTCACGCAGATGCTCGCGGCGGCGCGAGATTATGTAATCGCGGAACGTTGAACTTGGTTCCCACCTACGGCCTCCTCTATCACTACGCACGGCTGTAACCTTCACTCTCTGAGATCAGAGCTTGACCAGCACTAGGGATTTCGGCGAGAGCTCTCGACGCCTCTCCCAAGACACGTTGTCCTCCAGTACACGCGTTTTCACGGTGAAGATATCGGCGGGAGCGTAGCGTGTGAAGGATGTCGTCTGAGAAGGTATGTTTCTCGCAGTCCGTCCCCTTAGCGCAGTGTATCCAAGGATCAACAGCTACGTATACTCATCGCCTCTTGATGCCACATCTCTGCAGATGCTGCTACCCTTCGACACGCTTACCGAAGTCATGAACCTCCTCGAACGCTGGGACGCGGCTGTCATGGCACGTACATGCAAGACGCTACAACAAGCATCGCCTCGTATTCTGTTGCGCGGCACAGTGACCATCTTATCCGATGACGACCTGCGGTCCCTTCACGCATTTCTGTCGGTCGACCAACGACGCTGCGGTTTCCTCGATTCTCTTTTGCTGCATCTGGACATCGACGACAGCGCAGAGAGCCTGGAACTTGTGACCTCGCTTCTGTCGCTGACGAAGCAACTGCAGTCCCTATTCCTGTCCAACTCCATCATATCGAAGCCCGGTCAATTGCTTCTACACGCGATGTCCTCCTTATCCGAGCTGCGTGGACTACGCGTCGAAGGCACTTCCCACGAAATCGATGCGTTCCTGAAGGCCCTGCGCAATCCCTTGGTGTCAATCGCGGCAGAGTTCTGGGATTACAACTCCTGGGATAGTCCCGTCCGCGTCAACGCTCTACGCCATCTCTCAGGCACTCTGGAAATGCTCCATATTACCGGAGCCGGATTTGGCTTTTATGACGCGATTCCTCCAGAGTCGATCTTCCCCTTGGTCGCAGAGCTGGTGCTGGTGCTTGGGACGTACGACGATCTGGACCTCCAAGCTATCCACTACCATTTCCCCAACCTACAATCCCTGGTCATTCATGGGTACGGGTTGAATGGGGCGACACGTACAACTATACGCCACCATCGTAGCATGAGTACCACTCAAGCCACCTGGAGGTCGATACAGTTCCTCAGAGGAAGTCTAAGCAATGTGTACGCCCTTGGCGTCATCTGCAAGGTGGAACACATCGAATTCGACACATTGGCTTTGGGGGATTATCTGAGCTCCTACCAATTCGATCACGATATGCTTGAAACGGTCCTCGATTCGGCTCGCCCGACAACACTCCGTCTCTCGCTTGATATGCATTGTATCAACATCCCTTCACTCAGCGACGTGCTTTCAACTGCCGACGAAAGTTTGCGTTTCCTTCGGTTGATTTTGAGGTGGGAACCTGGATTCCAACCCCGCACAGATCCTTTCATCCAACTGGTGAGCTTATAGACCGCACTGGTATCTAGGGCACCTGCTAATATCTGTCCTACAGCGCTCTCTTTGTGAGACACTTCCCATACTTGCTCTGGAACACCTGCAACTCAAGCTCGAGAACTTCCCTGTCGCCAGCGACGTCTCAGGTGATTTCGTGAACCTCAACATCCGCAAGCTCGCGTGCACTGCGTTCCTTAGCTTCACGCTGCGAACGTTCTGTCTCGAATCTGGCAACACGCCCTGGGACTATCCGCAAATCTTCGAGCGGCCCAGTGGTGCGGACGGCGACTTTTATCCTCAAAGGTACCTTCAGCTGCCTTGGGATGTCCGAGCCATGGAATTACTGGACGCATCGCCTTTCAAACTGGAGGACGATGAGGACGGACAGGACACACGAGAGGACGAGCAGGACATATCAGAGCCCGAACTGTGATTATATAGTAGCATAGGTACATTGTATTTGGTCGCAACTGTTAGAAGTTAGTACCTGTGGTATAGTACAACATAACTATGATTTGTAGCGTTTCACTGACGAGCCCGCGAAGGCAGATGTGTCTTCAACAGTCTTGGCCAACACGGCACCGCGTCCCTCGTCGAGGATGGGGAGAGCGCGAGTGGGTGGCTGAGAGCAGATAGCCCGAGAACGACGCTCCAGCCATAGAAAGGAGACGACGTGCCACGTATACGACCGACGTCTGGCAACGCAGCGCGGCGCGGAGGTCGTTATACGCCATCACGAGCGCTGATCAGAGACAATCCAGGCCGCGGACGAGCGACGCTCGACGGGCAGAACTTCAAGCACGAACGCTAGACAGACTCTGTCAGCAAGAATAGGACGGAGCGCAGAATCGGCAACGACATACCGAAGGAACCCGACGCCTCAGGGCACCGAGCGCAAACAGCTACACGTGTCTCGCGTCATCCCGGCTAACGAACGGGGGCTCGTACGTGGCTGGTGCGCCGTGCTCTCGTCATAATGAGCTTCAACGCTGGTGCCGCTGCCAAGGGATAATGGCGGACGCTGCCGCTGCGACCAAGATTACAAACAGTGGTCAAAGCCAGATCCGACGCACAAAAACTCAACGACATACCTGGACACAGCCCGAGGTCCTCCCGGCAATCAAATATGAGTACGGATGCACAAGAAAAGCCGCGGTGATGAGCACGGTAGCACCGTCTGCCCAGGTTATTCCACGAGGCCGCTGCGAGTTGAGGGTCAGCACGACGACTGCGAGACATAGCGAACGACGCGTACGCACATCGTCGGCAAATGTCCTGCAGAAAACCTATGTGATAAGATGCTTCCGCGACCGCGCCGAGTTCTGCAATTGGAAATGTCTGGGCGGGGCGCGCCTTTCGAGCCCGTGCTGGCGATCCCTAGGCTCTTTGTCTGTGGAGGATGGGTGTGAATATTCCAAACATAAATTCAAGCCGCGCACCTATTTGATATCCGCCTAGCAGCCGATCACGGGAGAATGGCCCTCTCGTCCCCCACCAATCCAAGACTTTCCCAGCAGCCGGATACTCAGGCGCCGCTTGAGGTCCTTGAGCGAGAGGATCTCCAGCGTGAGGACCTCCTATCGACGGCTACTTCGCGTGGAGGGATGCTATCGATGATGTTGGAAGGCTTGCGGTCTCGCGTTTGTGTCCAATATAGACACGGTTTGTACAAGACCGTCCTCGCCGGGACTGTGCCGAGGTTCTGAAGGGAAGATTCAGCTTGCTTATTTGGCCTGTAGCAAGAACGCCATGCACACGCACGTAAAGCCGCGAACCGCGTATGCAGTGCTCGAATTCGTCTAGTCGACGGCGCTCGACGACGTCGAGATAGAGCTTGATCTCAGCTTGACCTGCGAGCACCAGCACCATGGTAAACTCGCGCGTGTAAGCAACACGCTAGTCCAGAGGCATGAATTATGTCACAGCTGATACGCTGGAGTCGCTGACAACCCATACTAATGCCTAAGTCGCGTTTAGTCGCCCTTGAGCACGGTGCCGAGTCAGAAGAAGCTCACCGAGGCTCTCCGCGTGTGGGGCGTGCAACGTTCACTGAGGGCCTTGAGTGGCAGTGAATTTGACGAGCACATCCAGCAAATATGCTATCGCTGTGTCGGAAGGTGATTCGAGGACCAGAGACTTCTGGGTGAAGTTGGTCGTGTGGAAGCAGGGGAAACGCGCGCCTACAGCTTTCGCGACTTCGCGTCTGGGCGCGTCTGGGCGCTACTCCCCTTCCTCCACGCCATCTCGGTTTTGGACTTGGACTTCGTCAAGACCTTTCTTAAGCACGTTCAGAAAGGTGTAAGTCTTCCTAACCTTGAAGATGAATGCACACTAATACTTGCAGGGCTCTCCGGGGTCACAGGATGGTCCCGAGGTCCCCGCCGCCAGGTCCCCGCAGTGTGGGATAATTGGCTCAGATGGAGTCCCTTTAGCGTGCCCCAAGACACCGCCTCCCCGCCTCCCTCTCTCATACCACCATCATCGGTCAGCTATGGCCCTCATTCCACAGACTGGGTCAATGAGCAATTACCGGACGGTGAATCAAATCGTCGGACTGTCCAACGCAGAGCAGAAGGAGCTCAAGGTGAGCAGTTCTGGCAACGGTTGTATGGCGGAAGGCTGACAAAAAAACTGTATCGACGCAGACGTGCATGAACACCGTCTGCATAGCGCACCTCAACCCGCGTAAGCTCTGGCGCGAACAGTCCGACGATGCCAAGGCTGCCTTGAAGCGCGAGGTATGTGTCTCCCTCGGTCATGGAGCGAACGTGTAGTCATATTTGTCTTGAGGCGACAAAAAGGTGCCAGCTACTACTTCGTTATGCAGACCAATGGCCGATTGTGACGCTCGCCAGTCATATTTTGTGTAATGCGCGCGCAAAGCTGAAGCGTAGAAGGGCGTCCGCACGGCTCGAGGAAGACTGGGCATACGTCATGAGACGGAAGAGACCCGGGAGACCTGGAAGAGCATCACAGGAAGCCTCTGCTTCTGCGATGAATCAACTCGAAGATGCTGGCGATGTGGAGTCTGAGGTGAGATGACACTCATTCGACTTGATCTCGTCTGACCATCCGCAGGATGAGACGATTCGAGTGTCTAGCGAAGCGGAAGATGTTCCCGGGCAGCGATCACCTAGTGTCGAAGTTGTAAGCACGGTGCGTATCAACTGACACTACGGCTGGCAACTCTGTGCTTACATTAGGGGTAGGCGGGGAGGCAACCTTCAGCACGTCGTTCGGCGCCCAGGCCTCGTCGGGTCGTTCAACGACATGAACCGGATGACCTGATGTACCCAGAGGACAGGAACGCAAACAATGACATCGAACAGGTGCGGACGTAGATATATTATTCAGTGACATATATACTGATATTTTCTCCCTGCAGAATCACCTCGTGGGCGCCGAGAACGATCATTCCGAGCTCCCACCGGTGGATAGCGCGAAGCCCGAAACAATAGACGTGAGTTTTCACTGCCTCATCACATGTTCGCGATTGTTGCTCACGATAGGCCGCCGTAGAATCATTCGGGCTTCGCACAACGTTCGGCGTCGGCCCATACGGACACTCTCAAGAGACAGCGTAATATCTTGTCGCCCTCAGACGGACGCTCGATGTCCACAAAACGCGTCTGCGACGGAACTTCGCGAGCAGGACCTTCCATGTCCCGAGCTAGTATCGCGCAGGACCAAGCGGGACCAATTGGCATGCGGAGGTCCACTCCGGCTACGTGCCGAGACGTCGCACAACACAAGGAGCGAGGCCAGCCAACTCCCGCTGGCCCTCCTCCGTCCAGTGGTCCAGCGCAGAATCGCGAGGACCCCTCCTCCGCCAGGGCCGGACCATCAGACCGCCCTGCGTCTCCGCCTCCCATCGTCGCGCGCGTGGCCACGGATCCCTCGGCATCGCGCCTCTCCGAGATCCACGCCTTTTTGCACAACATTTCCCCGTCTCTCGCTACATCGGACGCCGTGCAGCGCTTTGCTGCGGCGGGTGTCGTCACGCGCGAAGACCTGCGCGTGTTCGCGCTGCTGTCGAAGCAGGGTCAGCTGGAGATGTTGCTCCACGACGTCCGACTCAGCGTCATGCAGGCGAAGCTGGTGCGAGAAGCGTTGGGAAAGATGTGAATGCGCGAGTCCGACGACAATGTGAGTTGGACTTGCTCTCGTCCGCCCTTCGCAACGCTCACACGGAATGCTGTAGGTCCATTTCTTGGAAACTCTTCTTGAAGCCTCAAGTTCCCGTGTAACACTACGATATATGACTTCTTGCTTCGCCTCCAACGAAGATCCTCATCTTGTCAGCCCAATTATCACTCGTGTATGTAGCACTATTCTCCAAATCTCAATACGGACACAGCCGCCCCCTTGCGTATATGCCTAGCTGTACAGTATCGTTGTTGGTTTTCCTGTTGAATACATGAGCCCTGCGGGCAGCTGAAAGACTTGCGCGGACAGCTTTGGCGGAGGGCGGACAAAGCTTCGGACACGCGCGTCGCATCCATAGCGCCTGGGGCCCGACGCTTTGCCGACCTCCCGCATTTCTCTTCCCAACCTCCACCACCGCTTCTCATACTCTCTCAGCTGCGGCTCAGCCTGAGAGCTTCACACTCCGCGAAATATGGCTCGACACGACACGACGCAGCGGTTCTAAGATCCGGACACGCGCTCCGCGACGGCTTCGAGGCTGAAGACACGGGCAGGCGGACGACGCGACGCGGAGCGAGCAAGGCTGGAGGCGCGGGACATGATGCTCAGGGAATGCAGACGGTGTGGATGGGTGCCCAGGTATGTTATTGCGGACGCTGTATACTCTGTCTCAATGACGTTCGCTCCAGGTCTCGAGCCAACGCGCGTACGACGCGAGTCGTCTGCGCTCCAGATTGCATTCCAAACAGCGACACCTCTGGAGAAACACAAAGTACAACCGTCTCACTCTATTCATGATCTTCCAGACGACACGTCAACGATGCTCTTTCGACCAGTGCTATAGCCTCGTCGTCCAGCGCTGCGGCGGTCCTGCCCTGCTATCGTGCGTCCAGGTCCAACACTCGCAACATCTGTCGCATCGCCTCGTAGACTTTTCCGTGGTGAGGTCCCGGTGCGCTCTCTCTCTGCTGCGGCTCGTTCGACGTGACTCATGGTCCGAAGTCCAGAACGTCGCGTGGTATGGCTCACCGTCATTGGAGGCGAGCATAACTCTTGATAGAGGTCTACCCTTTCGCCTTCCTATGTGGGCCCATGCACTAACTACGGCGCGATACAGAAATCCGCTAGCTAGCCCATGCCTCAGCCCGCCCTCTGCAAACGGATCAACTCCAGGACGCGCGCGCGCCTGGACCTCTTGGACGACATGTACCACACCATGGTCCTGAACGCGATGGAGATATACTCGAGCGAGAGAAGACAACACGCGATGCGCAGCTCGTCCGCCTCAGCTGCACACAGCCTCTTCAAGAATGTCTCGCTCGACCGCGTAACTGCCCGCAGACGCGTGGGCGTAGCCCCACATACTCCATGTAGGTAACGCCGACCTCGCTAAAGGGCGATGGCTGACAGGACCTCTTACGACAGCGTCTCCGTTGCGTGGACGAAGATGGGCCTCTCGACTTCGATCGTCTTCGACGGTCTTCGTCAGGGAGGCTCTGTCCTGGACCGCCCGTCTCAAGTCATCGTGGACACCCTCGCTGTTATGCCGCCAATTATAGAGTCGCCATCAGCGGCGCATACCTACTGGCAGTGTCACCCGGCTATGTCACGGATAGTGGTCGTTATTATTCTAGGAAATACATTGATTTTGGCGGCTGATGCGAAGACGATGCCCGTACCCTTCACTTGCCGAGCGAGGGCCTCTGCAGCAGAATTCTGCTCGTTTTCTGCAGTAATACTCGACAGAGCGTCCGATATGTGAACTCCAGCAATGCATTCGAGAGCGGTAGGCGATCCGGTCCGTGTCAGCCAGTTCAGTGTCAAGCATCGTTAGCAGGCTAGACGACCCTCGAGCTGCAAGATTCGTCGTAACATGTCAAATACGTATAATTCTGGATATATTTCGCAACGGAATCTAGCTCTACATGCTTCGAGCACTCTGTTAGCAGTATGAGTGCAGCGTAAGAGAGCGATCGACATTCTTTGTCTTTCCGAGGACTCGTGCTCGGAACGACCTTCACGACAACACATGAGCGTCGCCGCAGAACAGCAGAATGTTGGTCGCCCTTCCTCCAGCCCTGAAAACACCGCCCCATCCCGAGCTGAGGAATGGCTGTTGAAGGGGAGGCGTTGCAGCTGTGATTGGCTGTATGCGCTCGAGAACGCGGCGACGTGTAGAAGGTTCGACCAATCGCGCACGATACTGCTGAGGAGACGAGATGTCAGCATCAAGCGTGCCGTGGAGGCCGCTGACCAATATGGTATCTGTTCAGACGTGAGGACGAGTCATGCGCGTATGAGACAGCGTGCGACGTACCTTACGCCCGCGCGAACCACGCCAAAATCGCGGCCTGACATTCTACCCAATCCAAGATGCCCACGTCGGACCCGCTAGCATGTGAGCGTTGGGTCGATGTTGGTGCTGCGGCGGTGGTCACGCTGTCTGAGCGGAACGTAGGCGTGCGCTGCGGACTGCGACCCGCAGCAAAGCATCCAGGGCCCTGGATGCGAACGATGGAGGCCCCAGGCTGTCAGATACGTGCTGGATGGCGATAGGAGACTGGAAACACACCTACAGTCTCACGTACACCAGCGCAAGGTGATTTGAGGTGGTAGCTGTGGAGGTAGACATGACAAATATTGGCGGTGGGTGTGTACGAGGTTGGCGGCAAAGCTTGGTTCGGGCGCCAAAGCGCCTACGCGCGTCGGCCAGATCCGCGATAAGGTTTCTCGGGGATCGCGGGAACTACCGTGGCCACAATGTGATCGGAAGCTGAATCTCCTTTCGGGACCGCGATGATCTCGCGACTGCGGATCTCGCCTCGTGCTCTGCACCCGCGTCGGCCTCGGGACAACGGTCCTCGAGACTCGGTATCGCTGATGGCAACTGAGACTTGGTCTTCGTTCTAGCATTTTAACGGTCTCAAGATCTCAAGCCGTCCGCGGAGGAGCTGGTGCCGGGTGAGCGTCATGCTTTGTGTTCATCAACCTTCCCGGATGTCGGCTCGTCAAGATGCCGTAGATTTCATAGTCGTCTTTGTCTTTAGCTAACCAACATTCATCCTTCCGGAGCGCTCGACGCCCCCGTATTCGTGTAGAGAATGTCTCCGATTCTCGTCGAGGCA
Source organism: Phanerochaete sordida (assembly GCA_019973155.2). Lineage (NCBI taxonomy): Eukaryota > Fungi > Basidiomycota > Agaricomycetes > Polyporales > Phanerochaetaceae > Phanerochaete > Phanerochaete sordida. Next base: position 62,183 of record BPQB01000112.1, read on the forward strand.
TGGACGGATGCTTCGGGTCCGACTCGGACTGGACCGTTCGCCCTGGCTCTGGAAAACGATCGTCGGCAGAGACCACACCTTTGTCACTGCGCAGCGCCACCGCCGCTGTATTCCTCGCTCCGCATGGCTAGGCCCTGGCGGGGTCGGTGCCGTCCGCAGCGCCGGTGGCGTAGCGTGGGGATGCCACCAGATGGTACGTCTTCCATTACGCCCGCGTAATCTTCGTTCTATCCATGCAGTCGGTCTTCTGCGCAGTATTTCACGCTTTGCGCACGAGTTCTGCTGCGTGCATCATGCGAAATTGGGTCGGGCGCAGATAGAGTGCGGGTACGTGTCATGCCAGGGTTCGCTGGCGCCCCGCAGTCATGCTGACCGTACACGTCAGGCACGCTGAAGGACATCTCCTCCTCGATGATGTTACGCGGGCGGTCTCGGACGGAGTGCAGCATGGTACGGCATGGAATTGCGACGTCGAGGAGAGACGGGCAGTCGCCGGGTGGGGAAATATATGCGCAGAGAAATTCGCATGTCGCGGTTCGATGAGCTGCATCACGGCCCCTACAAGCGCGGCACGCCAGCGCCAGTATTATTGGCAGGGGTGCGTATTCGAAATCGTGAAGAGTAGAAAGACTTGGCGAATAAGGGCCATGCTTTTCAGCAGACCATCCATGCCCTCTGCCGTCGACGCATCCATGGCCCTCTCCGGATATCCGCCACAGTACCTCACGCCAACGCCCCCCGATTCGCTAGGGGCCTCGACATCCAGGCGTCCAAAAATGTTCCGCACCTGCCTGGCCGGCGTGTTCGTCTTCTCTATTGCCCTCAATCTCTTCTACTTTGCCAGAATACCACGCTCCTTCTACTCGCCGCTCGATGACTACCAGCACCTGTGAGTCTCCCGCTTTTTGATACGAGCTTGACTCACGACACGCCGCCAGAAAACACTATCCGTTCGTGAACACGTCCGGCATACCCCCACTCTCCGAAGCAGACTGGCGCGGCGCCGCCGTCGTGACCACTCTCTTCTCCGACTCCTACGCCCCCGCCGTCGCGACGCTCGGCCACTCGCTCCGCCTCACGAACACCTCCGCGCGGCTCATCGTGCTCTACCTCCCCGCGCAGGTCTCGCCCGAGGCGCTCTGCCTCGCGACGGCCACGGGCTTCGTCCCGCACGCGATCGCGCGCATCCCGCCGCCCGCGGACGGCCGCGGCATGAACCGCCACTTCCGCGACCAGTACTCTAAGCTCCAGCTCTGGACGCTCGACGCGCTCCCCGAGCCCGTCACGCGCGCGGTGTACCTCGACAGCGACACGCTCGCGCTGCAGAACTTCGACGAGCTCTTCGCGCTGCCGTACGCCCTCGCGGCGGTCCCGGACGTGTCGGCCGCGCACGGCTTCACGCTCGCGTTCAACGCGGGCGTGCTGCTCCTCCGGCCAGACAGCAACCTGCACGACCACATGAAGGACGCGCTCGCGCTCGCGCGCTTCCCGCCCGAGTTCGCGGAGCAGGCGTTCCTGAACCAGTTCTTCGGCGCCGACGCGGCGCGCCTGCCGCTCGCGTACAACGCGAACCTCGCCGTGAAGCAGCGCGCGCCCGCCGTGTGGGCGGCGCTCTGGCCCGAGACGCGTGTGCTGCACTACACCGTCGACAAGCCGTTCGTCGCGCACGACTGGCGGCGCGTGCCGCTGGCGCGCGTCGAGGAGCGCGTGCGTAAGGCCGCCAGGGCGCGCGGTGGGGTGTTCCGCGAGGAGATGTTGCTGTGGGGGAGGGTGTGGCGTGATGCGCAGAGGGTGTATGGGATGCGGATGCAGGATTGTGGGATGGAGTGAGGAGGGATATGACTACGTAGGTGCGTGGTGCGTTCCCTTATTCTCCATCTGTTTGAGGATACCAAGGGTACGCAGATACTGTACATACCAATACAAATATTGTGATCATACACTATCGCCTCGAGCTTCTGAACATCGTTACGAAAAGCGTACAAACAGCGAGTGGGCTACGAGACGAGATGCTACAACAAGTATATTTCCGATACGCGGGATAGTCTGTGGTTGGTGTGCATGGGTCGAGGACCTAGATGATCCAGTAGATGTTGCTGGACATGCTTACGGCGCAAGGTGCCTTGGGTGACTATTCGACAACCTTGAGGTCAGATCGATAAGGACACAATAGGCAAATACCCATCGACGCACTACGACGGAAGTGACAATTTCCTCACAAAGCTACCGTGTCCTAACGAATCCGGAGTTGAGTCTGCGGGAGAGAATGTCTTAGCAGCCAGCACGTAGTAGAGAGCTACTGGATGCTCACCGACTCCACCTTCGATCCAACAGCGGTAGTCATGATACCCTCCACGACCTTCATATCGAGGAGAGCTTTCGGGAAGCAGCGCTTGCAGTACTGCCTCGCCTTCGACATGAACGGGTCGGCAAACTCCCACTGGTTTGCGGAGGCAACAGTCTCCACAGACGGATACTCCTTCAGGCTACGCGCTAGATGGAGGCAGAAGTCGATGAACCAAGGGGCGGCCCGGACAGGGGTGCGCGATCGTCCGATGTACATGGTCTTCGTCTCTTTCGGAACGTCGTGCGTGCAGCCTCTCCAGGCGAACTCGAAGTCCTTGAGGGAGTGGAGCCAGATGGTCGCGCCATCGTCGACCTCTTCGAGGACTCCCGCAGTGATGCGCTTGCTCATGCTCCAAAGCGTTTTCGTCACGAAGCCCTCCTCGCGGAAGTGCGCGGACGCCTTAGCGAGTCTGCCGTACGCCGCTTTGTCGAGGCTCGCCGTCAAAAAGCGGCGGAGAAGCAGGACTGTCGTCAGCGATGATTAGAAAAAGGTCCAGCAAAAATACTTACCGATATATTCGATCTGTTTCGCACATCCGACCGCCCTTGCCGTTTTGCTGAGGTGTATGCCGACGTGCTGCAAGCCGAGCGAAAGCGCATCCACCCAACAAAGACGTCTGAAAGGCCTGAAAACGCCCTGACGAAGCTTCGTCAGGGCGTTTCAGCGCCAACGCGCTTTTGCTGATGGGTTCCGAGAGGAGACGTCAGCCTACGCTCGTCATATGGCGTAGAGCTGAGCAGCGCAGCGCAACTATGGCTCGATGTTCGGACTGCAGTCTTCCAAGATACTGGAAATGATATGGGGACCACGGACGTCGTGGGGCAAAGTGTTGGCGGAGCGCGAGGAGAGCCCCGCCGCCGCACACCCGCTATGGAAAGGCGCATCAAAGGAAAAGCGCCGACGATCCCGACGCTTGCAGGCCGCGCTTTCGTGTTCCCAACCTTCACCACCGCGGCTCATTGCTCCCCACCTGCGGCGCTCAGCTTCAGAATTTGCGTCACTTTGTCGACATTGCGATACGCTATGTCTCTGAGCAGCGTATGGCCGTAACGCGAAGGGATCAAGCCGTCCGCGGTGGGCAAGGCATGGAGCGGCGAGCAAGCACTGTTCGCGTCGTTGCGCGGGTCTTGCAGGGCTGAGGTAAGGGCTTGTTGCGTTCACATCTCTCTGCCGCAGCTCGTGCAGGCTGAGACGTTCCTCAAAGGCCGGAACGTGGGACACCTAGTATGGGCTTCATCTGTCGAAGGTGTGATTACAAGCAGCTGTGAGTCTCCTGCTGCCTGTCGTCGCCCTCTTTCTTGACGGAAAACCAGGAAGCGCCACCTCTTCGTGAAAACGTCTGGGATACCCTTGGTATCTGAGGCCGACTGGTGCAGCGCGGCCGTCGTGACGACCTCCTTCTCCGAGACCCATGCCTTCGCTGTCGCGACCCTCGGCCATCCTTTGGGCTCGCGAACACGTCCGCAGGGCCCATCGCGCTCTACCTCTCACCCCAAGTCTCCCACGAGGCTCCTTTGCCTCGCAATATCCTCGGGCTTTGTCCCACACGCGATCGCACGCATCCCTCCGCCAGCCGACGGCCGCGGCATGGACTCCCACCTCCGCGACCAGAACACGAAACTCCAGCGCTGGAGACTCGACACGCTCCCCGAACCGGTTACGCGCAGTGTACCTCGACAGCGACACGCTCGCGCCCCCAGCCTCGACGAGCCCTTCGTGCTGCCGCACTCCCTCGCTGCTGCACCGACGAATGGGCCCAGCACGGCTTCACGCTCGCTTTCAACGCCGGCGTGCACCTCCTCTGCCTGCCAACGCGCTGCACGCACACATTCGCGACGCGGCTGCGGTCGCGCGCTTTCCGTCGGAGTTCGCGGAGACGGCGCTCCTAGACAAGTTCTGTGGTCCGGACGCGGCGCGCTTGCCGCGTACAACGCAAACCTCGCCATGAAGCACCACGTGCCTCGCATGCGTGAAAGCCTCTGGCCCGAAGTCCGCGCGCTGGGCTACACCGTCTACAAGCTGATCATCACGCACGGCTGGCAGCGCGTTCCGCGTCGAGAAGCGGATGCTCTGGGCGGCAAGAGTGCGCGATTGGCATTTTCCGCAAGGAGACGTTGCTCTCAGGTCGAATGTGGCGTGACGCGCGGAGGGTGCGTGGGCTACGGATGCAAGAGTGTGGGATGAACTGAAGAGAGGGCGATATGAGATCGTTGCCCCGGTGCGCCGTCCGTCATCTCTTCAAATGGTCGTGCCTAACCATCAAGTCCTCAGATATGCGTGCTCATGCTAACACATCTACCATCTTTTGGCTCTCCTCGCTTGTGTACTGCAGCCAAGGACCAACGTTTCTCGTTGTTCACGGGTGCGCACGTTGTATCTCCACAGTCCGTGGCCCTCTGCACGCTTCTCCGAGGAGCCCGAGCACGACCTGGACCGCGGGCGGCAACATAATTGGTACGCTGTGATTGGCTGCGCTCTGGCAGTCTTCGAGGCAGAAGTCGCGTCGAACGTCACGGTGACCCGCCTGAACTGCCGGATATGGGTCGCAGCTGTCAACGCGCTCCACCTCGCGAGGGATTTGGCACCTTCTTCGCGCTCGGCATCTCGCGCCAGAGCCCTCGTTATAAGGCCGCGTCGAGAGAGATGCGTGCCCTCACCTCGCTCTCCCCTATACTCCCACTTCACGTACCTATAACCCTACTCGCCTCCAAGACACCATGTCGGCCCAGCAACTCGACGTCGCCAAGGAGGTCAAGCTCGACCACGACAATGTTCGCGACCTCTTCCAGCGGTACGTGCTATGGATCGTAGCTGCAGACATGGCCTGACACCCTCGCAGCTACAAGTCCGCTAGCGACTCCAAGCAGAAGCAGGCTATCGCTTGCACGCTCATTCGCGAGATGGCTATCCACGGCGACGCCGAGTGAGTATATGCGCGCATATATGCACATATACGACGTGGCTGACACGCATATAGGGAGATGTCGATCTACAAGGAGTATGCCCGCTTCGGCCTAGGTAGCGAGGCCGAGCACAACAAGGGTCAGTATCTTTCTGCTTCCATACCGACCGCGCCCTACTCATCGTGCGTAACGTTCACCAGAGGAGCACGCCGAGGTCAAGCGTGTCCTCTACGAGGCTGATACCAAGAGCTTCGAGTCCGCCGACTACGATCAAGTCCTGGCCAAGGCCTTCAACGTGTTTGACACGCACGCTAAGGAGGAGGAGGAACAGCAGCTCAGCCAGCTCGCTAGCAAGCTCAGCGCGCAGGAGAACGACGTACGTGTCCCGTGCTCTCAGTAGCTTGACCCGATCGCTGACAGCACACGATGTCATAGAAACTTGCGCGCGACTTCCTCAAGGCTCGCAAGATGGCCCCTACTCGTCCTCATCCCTCTGCCCCTCAGAGCGGCGGAGCCGCGCAGATGGCTGCGGGCATGCCGGCTGGCATGGCCGACAAGGTACGTTATCCAGCAGTGTTCTGGCCCTGTAGCTCAACGCTTCGAATCGCAGATCGTCGAGATGATGCAGGGTCGCGAGTTCGTCGACCTGAAGGCCAACCATCCTAAGGTTTAATTCCTTTCGTCGCTATTTCGTCGTTTCGTTGTATCATTAGTGTTATGTGGCTTTCATGGATGCATGTATCAGTATACGAGGTGAACAATGTATTCGTATCAGTGTCTGGCGATGACGTTGGGCATGCGCATGCATGCACATGGAGCGAGCGATCTGCAAAGACGATGCCCTTCAACTCGAAGTACGGCAGTGGTAGTCATTCTGCAGTCGGATTTCAATGTACACCCTGAGGCAGTGGCGTCTCATGTTAGGCTTCGAGGCGAATACCGCTGTACAGCTGCTATCGGCACAGGTGATCGCTGTAAGTCAGAACGGTAGCCTCTGAGGATGTAGTATGAGACGAGCAAAGTACAGCAGCTCAAGTCTCGCGCCTGAGCGCATATACTCCACGAGGTGACCCCTAATAAGCTCTCAGAAAATATTGGCGGTGGTTGGGTATAGGACGTCCGTACCTCTCGAATAGATTTCCGCAGGTACCGCCGAAATCGTACTTCCTGACACGGACGCGCGCGTGGCGGTCTAGGAGCCATGTCGCTGCTTCCGAAATTATTGGCGAGTGCGGCATTCTGCTGAGCGGATCAGCGAGGAGCTAGGCGGGGAGAAGCAAGACAACCATCTGCACGAGCGAGCTCACGATGTCTGAGCCGGTGACGCGATGCGCGTTGTGCGCGGGCGGAATGCCCTGGAACGTCTTCAGGCGCATACGTGTACACACCGGGGAAGGTCGCAAATGAGCGCGACAAGATAGGATGCACGCCCAGCGCATGGTCGGGCTCCACCGTGCACTCGCTGTCGTTCGGCGTGTCGACGGACGCGCGGTAACGGGGGCACGAGCCCTCGCGGAACGAGATGCACGGGAACACCTCGTTGTTCACTCAGAACGGCACTCCCGTGTCGTCGCCAACTGGCGCAGCCGAGTCAGGGCCGGGTTCGTAAGCGCAGCTCAGCCACGATACGTTCTGCGGGAAGTGCAAGAGAGGTGAGTCGCGCGAGGCAGAAAACTAGGAAGACGCACCATTTTTCTGTAGCTGTGCGACTTCGCAGCTCGGGTGAGCGCAAGACCGGGCGCGTTTCGCACTGCTACATCGCACGAAGATGCATGTGCGTCTGAGTTGCGCGCTCTGAGCTCGCTCTTGTGGCAGAGCCGCCGCCAGAAGGCAGGGGCGAGCGTGTCGTAGAGCGCCGCCGTGCTCGGGTGAAGCTTCACGAAGCGCGCGATGAGGACGGCCTTGAGCGCGCTTTGGACGTGAAAGAAAAGCTCGTTTGGGAGGCTGAACAGAGACATGGCGTGCGCAGTCGTGCAGGCGAGTTTGAGAAAGCGGAAGCAACGAGGTCGTGGCGAGAATTGAGAAAGAGAGTTTCCATATATAGGAGCACAGCTCCCGAGCGCCTGACATGCGCCACCGGCTGAGCGCGCCGTGGTTCCGGGCCGCGTAGCTCAGGCTTGGATGTCGACGCGGACTCGGACTCGAACGCCTGGGACGGTATGAAGAGACTATCCCAGTTATATTTAGGAGACACTTTCTGATACACGAGATCGTCATTGACCATCGTATGAGTCAGGCGACGCCAACAGAACATCCCTCCGGTGCATCATGGACTTGTCAATTCCCACCGGACAGAGCATACCCAGAGAACGTTGGATCGTGTCGGAGCGCAGGTCTATCGGTCTTGCAAATAGTGTCCAGATGATTGAAGGGAGCCGTACGCCTTCGCCGGGAAGATTGACCAAGGCTATTCCGATGTAGTACGGAGGATCAGCAGCCAGCGATTAAGGAGAAGCCATGCGTGTACTTACCGCAACAGACACATGTGCTAAGTATCAAAGAAGCGCGAGGAAGTAAAAGGAAAGGCCCTTGAGGGGCCCAGCTGAGACGGAAGAAGCGGGCGGCACGTCCGCGTTGGACCATAAGTAGGCCTGCTGAGGGTACCACGCTTCCCTTCGTAGAAGGCGAGCGCTTGGAAGAGGCCAGAGGCTTTGTTCAGCGCGGACCAGTCCTCTCGTCGCCTGAGCTGGCCGGAGAGCGGTGACGTAAGACGTGATGAAGGTGGGTATGGAACCTACCTAGAGGGAGGAGGTGCATGAGTATAGATAACGGATGGTGATACTCACTTTCCCAACGCGAGCTCAAAAGGCGGTCGCGGATGCTAGCTTCCCGCGGACCTCCTTGAGAAGATAAGGGCAGAGTCGCTAGGAGCGGATGTTCGTCTGCTACAGACATTGGCGGTGAGTCGCAAGCAGACGCATGGCTCTGGGGATGACCAAACGCGAGGCATGTCAAGTGACCAGTCATACTTACCTGCTCACAGCGCAACGAGGATATTCATGCAGGGTTCTAAGAGAGGAAGAGTATATAGCGGGAGCGAGTAGGAATATTGACATGCAGGCTATCTGCGCAAAGGTTAGACGGGGATGAAGACCATATGCAGGAGACGCACCTCTCGTCGTTCTCAGGGTCAGGGAACGAGGAGAATATCATGCACTCCCGCAATTTGTCCGAGTACACCCTCCTTGTCTCCCGCCACATATCGCCCCACATCAACATCTCCTCCCTGAACACACCCTTGTACTCCTCCGCCGACTCCCTCACCCGGTCCGCGAGGCGGTCGAGCGGCACGGGGCGGGAGCTGTCGTAGAGGAACGGCTTGTTGACGGTGTAGTGCAGCACGCGGAGCTCGTCCTGGAGGCTCTCCCAGACCTTGGGCGCGCGCTGCTTGATCGCGAGGTTCCCGTTGTACGCGAGCGGGAGGCGCAGCACGTCCGTCGCGAAGAACTGGTTCAGGAACGCCTGCTCCGCGAACGCGGGCGGGTAGCGCGCGACGCCGAGGGCCGCGACGAGCGAGCCGAAGAGCGCGCTGTCCGGGCGCAGGAAGAGCACGCCCGCGTTGAACGCGAGCGTGAAGCCCGGGTCGCCCGCCCACACGTCCGGGCCCGCCGCGAACGCGTACGGGAGCGCGAAGAGCTCGTCGAGGCTGTGCAGCACGAGCGTGTCGCTGTCGATGTACACCGCGCGCCTGACGGGCTCGGAGAGGGTGTCGAGCGTCCAGAGCCGCAGCTTCGTGTACTGGTCGACGAACTGCTTGCGGATGCCGCGCCCGCTGCCCGGCGGCGCGATGCGCTCGACCGGGTGCGCGACGAAGCCCGAGGCCGTCGCGAGGCAGAGCGCCTCCGGCGAGATCTGCGACGGGATGTACATCATGATCATGCGTGCGGAGGTGTTCACCAGCTGGAGCGAGTGGCCGAGCGTTGCGACCGCGGGGGCGTAAGAGTCCGAGTACAGGGTAGTGACGATGGCTGCGCCGCGCCAGTCGTCTTCCGAGAGCGGCGGGATGGCAGACTGGTTAAGCATGGGGTAGCGTTTCCTGGGGCTTATCGTCAGAGGATGAACACTATCGTAGAGGCAGAATACTCACAGCTGCTGGTAGTCATCGAGTGGTGACGGAAGAGTACGTATTGGCCGGAAGAAATGAATGATGTTGAGAAGGAGGGAGAACGCGAACACCCCGGCGAAGCAGGCTTGGAGGAGCGTCGGCTTCGGGAGCAGCAAACCGTCCCGCGGTTCGAGGGGGATGTAGTTGCGGTACCGGGGGAGGTACCGAGCGAGGCGCATGTTCGGCATGTCGAGGAACGAGGTGAGACTGCCGCTGCTGCTCGAGGCGGTCGAAGGAGTGTGCACCGCCTTATGACTGCATCGCCCATATGGGTGCCCGCTGGCTATGTTGGCGCTATGCAGGACATGCCGGAATGACGTGATCATGGGTTTCAGTGCGCGTCTGCGAACACGCTTCTCAGAGTCTGTTGCCAGCCGACGGCCGAGAACCTGTGTCGTAATGGCAAATTCTCCATCGAGCAGCGCACCACCTCGCCTATCCGCCCTCTGTGCCCCGCCCTCTCCGGATCGTGGACGTCGGACGTTCTCACATCGGCCTAAAGAGCCCATACGTGAGCGGGTGGAGCTGCGCCGCAATGCACCGGATGGCGCTCAGGTCGCCGACGCACCAGGCCCGCACTCTGTATGCTGCGGGCGGAGGGCGAGCTCGGGCGGGCGCAGCAGACACGTAGGCACGGGAGCTGCGGAGCACGCAGGCACGTCGATAAAAGGGGGATGTGCGGATGACAGAGCAGAGAAAACACCTCGGGAGGGACGTGGGCAGGACCACGCGACGTGTGCGCCTTGCCAGAGACTCGGTTCCGATTGCTGCGGATCCTCCCTCGGTTTTGATGCCGCAGGCGCCTCCGCGTGGCCAGAGCGGTTCCGAGGCAGATCGAAGCAGCTGGGACAGTTGGGCTTGGCAGATGCACAGTCGCTCGTCTCGTTATGTTTGGCGGCCGTGGCCTGCCGCTGCGCTGCGGAGCTGCCGAGGCATGTCCCGCTGTTCAGAGAATACATGAGCTCTCACAGAAATGTGCACGTTCGTCTGGACATACAAAAGTCTCGACGATCCGTCTACAATCAGGTGGTTCCGGGAGCTAATTCCAGGTGTCTGATTGGCTCGTAACCATGGCCTGTCGGTGCGGAGCGTCTGCTGAGTCGGCTATCCGCGAAACCGTCGCGATCTATTGAAGGGACAGCATGAGCCGCGCTCATCAGATGAAGGCCGCTCAAACTCACACAGACAGATACGAGCGGCGATGTCGAACCAGACCGCAGCGTAGCGAGGACGTTGCTGCGCCGGGACGACGAGATGTCATCCAGATTGCCGTGCATCTTTGTGGCACGGTGATTACCGCAAACCACGTGGAAGACGTCGACGCTCGAGGCACACGGATATCCGAGCAGGAGCGAAGGGGTTTGCCAGCTGTGCCAGGTACGAGTCGCCACGATGCGCGCGAGCATCTTCGAAGTAGACGATCGCGCGACCGGCTGGGCAGTATCTTGAATGAGCACTTTGACGCGCTGCAAATCATCAGTCCGCGAAGATGAGAAAAAAGTAGAAGTGCTGACCTTATGCCCGTTATCCCTACGCGAATGACTCCGAGCTGCCAAAGCTCAGCCCAAATACGTCTCCCTCTGAACCGTGGCCAAGCCGATGCGTAGACAGGTCTCGCAGATGCTGCGGCGATATATTGGCCAGAGGCAAAGAGATTAGTTGCTTCGTGCATATACGCTGACTTGTCCAAGGTTTCTCTTCAAGGAGACGACGGGTTAGCCTACTAAACGGCGATAGAAACTGTCGAGACTGACGGTATGGGCGCGGATGACCAAATGCGCGTGACTCTCGCATCCTCCCCGTGGCGAGAGCTACATCTGATTGCAGTGAAATAGTTTTGGTGAGTGTATGCGCTTCCAGGGAGCGTCGAGTAAGCAGCGCGCACAAGATTGGCGATGCGGCTCCGACAGGGAAAGAACCATACGCAATGCAAGACGTCCTAAAGCGCGAAGATTGAGCGAGGCTTCAAGGGCTGTAGCAGACAGCGGTAGAACGCGCCATGACCTCACCGTCGTCTAGCCTGCTCAACGACGCGACCGATGGGGTCACCGTTGTCGTGGACGCGCTACGGCGTGTCTGAGCTACAACCGCTGTACAGCCCATGCAACCACACAAAGGGGTCTGTTGCCTGCATCAGATGTACAGCGGACGACTCGACTGCGGCCGTAGGGCAAGGGAGGGCCAGCCCACTCGCCGAAACTGGGGGAGAGCGTGCGCTGGCGACCCGGCGTAAACGCTTGAGTATCAAACGTTAGCGAATACTTATTTCCGTAACGATAGTCTGACAACTTGCCTTCCTCCAGGTTTGTCGCTTCTTGGAACTTGAGCAGCTACAGAGACGGACCGCGTCGAAGATGGCCGAGCACGTGGACTGCAGCAAACGTCAGCACCGGCGATTACATGATATTCACGGGGACATACCTGTGCATGAATCCACATCATCTGCTCGTCCCGGATGCTCCTGTGGCCGGCGTCCATGATTTGGCTCGCTCGATGTCGCGTCGTTCGCTTGTCGGACGCGAACGCTTCGAGGTCGTCGTGACGTGTGCGCAGACACGAGAGCTGTGACACTAGATCGCATTAACGCAAGTCCCGCGGAATGTGTAGGTGAGAGCCTCCAAAAGGAAAGGACGGACGCGGTGGTGAAGGTCGGGACGAAGGCGCGCCGCGGGCGTCCGAAGGTCGGCCACTGGCGCTTCGAGTTTGATGCGCCTTTCCATAGCGGGCGTGCGGCGGGGCTTTCTCCGCGCTTCGTCTACGCTTTGCACACAACATCCATCCTACTCCCGCTTCCACACTAAAACCTTCGCTAAATACGCCCAAATACGGGAGGCATGCTTGCTCTGCTGCACTGTGTGCTGCGTCATGTCTCGCGTTAGGCTTAACGAAGCAAGAGTTGGCGCTTGTCGCGTGTGGCGCACCGAAGCTGCGGCGACCACCGCGAAGTGCCAAGAATACCAGACCTCATGCTTTATTCCATGCTGTACGTGATGCTGTGTATAATGCATTACGTGCTCACAGTGAGCGTAGTGCAGGATAAGCGCCTCGAGCTCGCGCTATTCCGTTGTCATAGAACCACTTCCTCCGCCGGGTTTGGAAGCAGCAGCTCGAGAGGCTAGACTGCGCTGCACCGCCCTGCACGGGTTGGTATGACTTTCCCTGTAGGTCATTGGGTTTATGGTACGTAACTTGCGCAGCCTCGTCTACATTCTGACAGAGGATTGGTAACTTCCAGAGCCTATACTAGACGTTGTGGCGGGGTTTGCCACGGCATACGCAGACAGCGTAAGCACCAGGCTGTCTAAAGGTCCTCTGTACTGAACAGCCTACGCTCCAGACGAGATGGCTGCGGAGAGGCTTCCAATGTCCCGGTTCATGGCCGCGGAATTTGACATGATAGCTACAGCCGCGCTGTCTCTTGCCTGGCCGTCCTCGAAAGCGCCACAGGAGAAAGCGTATAAAAGCAAGGTTTGCGGTCTGCTCCGGTACTGACAACCAGCCTCTAGTACTTCCTTCTCACCACACGCCAAGCTACTTCCACCACCATGTCTAACAACCCACAGAACAACCAGCTTCGTCCTATCAACCAGCCTAACCGCACTCCGGATACTCGCCTTCCCCCTATCGGCCAGGTGATCAACGGTACGTATACTACTTTCCCTGGCCGTTATGTCAGCACATCTCTCATACCCGTGCAGAGGACTCTGTGCTCCGCCGCCTGCAGGGAGAAGGACAGCTCCTCTCGCATGCCCCTGGACAGGGAGCGCCACCTGGGACGACGCAGTGGGCGCAGGCACCTAACCCTGCTCAAGTCCAGCATGGGCACCCAGGCGCGTATGTTCACCGTCCGACTCGGACAATCGCAACGACTGCCACTCGAGCGGAATACGTCCTGCCTCGTTCCTCACTGGCTGCTCCGGATCCGTATCATCCAAGGACCGTTCCTGGGTACACTCAACAGCAGGCCAACGCCGGGTCTTCTCGCTCGCGTGCCGGGTCGCACATGGCTCCGCCTGCTCAACCTGTAGCTGGGCCGTCTTGCCAGCATGGACCGATGGATCCCGATGTCCTGCCCCCTCAGTCGGCTCCCGCTCGCCACACAGGCTCTCATGAAGGTGGTGGAACGCGCTTCACTTGTCGGACGTGCGGGGATGGGTTTGATAGGCACGCATGTCCTCTATTCAGTGGCCGGAAATGTACTGACAGCGTTCCAGGCGCGGCGACCTCGTTTTGCACTCGGAGATCCACAAATGTACGTTGCTGTACTTTGCTCATCTGATACAGCCTTGAGGGCTCATGTTGGCATTGCAAGCGTTCGTCTGCGACATCGATAACTGTAGGCGAACGTTCAGCAATGACGCCTTCCTGGCCCACCACAAGTACGAAGATCACCGCCCTCCCTTATACACGTACACTCCGCTGCGGCGTTGAACGTCCGCCTTTTGCATCGGGTACTTCTCAGATTATGTGGCGCTTCAACGGTTTCGCTCTCCATGGCCTTGTTTTCTTTCAAATGTATGTATAGGGCTAGCAGACAATCTATATCATTAGGAAACAAGCTCGACGTTATTCTTCTCCGCCTCGTGCCCTCTTGAAGCAGCGTGGACGCGATCTCACTGTCGCTGTTAGGCACAATCCTAGGGATGACGGTCGACGTCATTACCCGAGCACGGACATCTGAACGAGTTCTGACCCATTCCAGTCTTTTTGGAGCCAACAGATCACGGCCTCGGACTCAACTGGGTAACGAAGCGGTGCGCCCAGATGTATAGCGCCGTGACCACTCGAGACGTTGCGCCAGGTGAGCACGTCCACGACGGCGGCCTCAAGATGCTCGTTGCACGCCGGCGGCATATCCTCGAGCGCGTCGAACGTCACGACATCGCACGGCGGGCACGTCGCGTACAGTCGAACGGCCGCTGGGTGCACCTCCGGCGCGCCGATGACGCTGCCCGCGGGGCCGGTGATGCACGCGCGGTCGCCACGGGGAGAAGGCATGCTAGCCATATGCCGGTGCTCTGTCTGCATGCGAGTCATCCTGGGTTTTGACTTGTATAAATGCAGAAAATGAGAGAGAAGGCTGAAGATGAAAGAGCGAGCGCACCGAGCGCGACAAGGCGGGGCAAAGCATTTCTCTGCGTGGTGTGGCGCAGAAACAGACAGGCTGCAAGCGGAAGCTTGGCCATACACCGCTGCTGCACCGGGGTCGGTCCCGCCGTGGTCGGGTCACAGTCCCGCCAGGACGATGAAGACCGCGTCCGGCGGGGGCATGACCCGACGGCGGGCCGTCTCACAAGCGTCGGGCGGCGGGGAGGCGGGCCAGAGTCAGGTGAGCCCATTTATTCGTGTTAAACAAGCACACGTGATCGCGATCGCCAGCCTCCCAGCCTCCAGGGTATAAATACCCCGGGGCTCCCCGCTCAGGCTCTTCAGCGGGTCCTGTCACTCGCGAAAGCGTGGACTGGGTGCACCCCCGCTCGGCAGGTTCTCATCCATTTGCCGCCTGGGGGATGTCCCTCTCCTGGGTTTACCGAGGGCCGCTTCCAAGCGGATCACCTGGATTTTCACTCTAGGTGGCCCGGTATACGCCCTGACACGGCTATGCTGGGTTCCTCGAGGTTGGTGTACGCCTCCGGGCTGCCGGCCGACCTGTCGAACGGACCCGCAAGGTCCTTCGGCGGGCTCCCCGAAGGAGGGGCGACTCTCGTCGCCCTGGGTGTGGGCTTCTTCGCAGCCTTCGGGACAAGTACCCTGCGCGCCTTCGGTCGGCAGGCGAAACCAGCACACACCAAATATTCTCTCTAGCGTAGACATATTATATTTAGCAGTGTTCCTTGGATGTATCTGTTTTCTTCTATCTCAATATCTGCGCGAGCTCGACGTGAGATCCGCGCGACAAGCCTCTCTCCGGCACCAGCGGCTCTTGTCTCAGACCGTCATCCACCACATCCGCCCATCATCCGCCCCGCCATTTCTCTTCGCATGTGGACCGCGTAGCGTCTTCTCTACTGCCTATGTATGACGTAATACACACGAAGCCGCACTGCAAGAAGCTGTGGTAGCAGCGACGACTTCGACTTCGCCTCAGAGCCCGACGCGGAGCGCCCCCATGCAGCGATGGGCCGCGTACGACTCGGAGTGCATCCCTCGCAAGCTGACGACGACTACGAGCTTGATGACGACGTAGAGGCAACGGTGCGAGCAGGACGCGAGGTCGCCTGCGCGCTGCTATCGCGGACGGTGCCGCGGCGCGGGGGATGGAATCGTACACTGGTCACTCGCGGCCCGCCAGTGGGCCAGCTGCGTAGGTGCGTCTGTCCATTGCACACGGCAGCACACCCTCTCATGCAGCCGGCGCCGCGCGTTTGCGCCTTCGTCACTCTTCGACGGTTCCTCCGAGAGCGACTGTACGCGCGGCGCACGGCGAGGTTGGCCAGGATGACAGCAGCAGGGTGCCCACGGATGCGCCGCACTTCCACACGAGGGAAAGCAGCGGGATGAGATATACACTTCGGCCTGTGAAGGTGCCTTCAGGCTCGACAGGAAGGCGTGCATCCGTGCTCTGGTACGGCCGGACGGCACGACCTGTTCTCGGGTAACCGCAAGGGCTTCGGACGCCGTTCGAGCCAGGACGTTGGAAACGTCAGCTTTCCTGCGTCCTTGAACAGACACTAGGCTTCGGAAGGACCATGCGTGTTCCCGCAATGGTATTTTCCGCGATCTGGCACCCTGCATGGAGATTGTATTTGCAGTTCATGCACGATGGCGCCTTTGCGCAGAGCAGAGTAGTAGCACACACAATCTATCATATAATGAATCATAACACCAAGCACAGTCTGCATAACACGGATCACTGGTCATACCCTATCGTCCGACGAGAATACACATGCATACAGCGCACCTCCACTCGCAAACCTCAATAACGCGTCAACCATACCATATCGCGACGAACTCTACACATGCACGAGTATCTAGACCTGTTCACATAAGATCTAAGCACGCAGACGTTTGGGATGAGCCTTCCGGCTTACCGTCTTCCGCACACATTGGGCCTCCCTAACATGGACCCGCCATGGCCCTATGTTTCCCAGGAAGCGGGATGGACTCCACACGTTCGCGGCGTGCCGCTGACAGGGGAGCGTGAAATCCCAGGCATCAGCCCAAAGGAACACGATGGTCTCACCGGTCCCGCGGATGCGCTCTGGCGCGCAGGCCTGACGCCGCCACGCGGACGCAGCCTGCGGCTTACGGAGCTAAGGCCGTCCTCGCGCGGGGTCGAGGGTGCGGGAAGGCGGGGCAAGGGCACGGACGCGACGTTCCGGCTGTACTGTGTGGTCCAGAGGGATGCAGAGGTCTGATGGGCTGTCCGGCCGTGTTCGCAGCCAGGCGGGCAGACTGAGCCTAAGCATGTCAGGTATGTTCAAAAGGCTAGTAGCGTATGTGAGCTGATCCGCCATATGTGGCTGTCATATAGCCAGAAGCAAAATGTATGCTGACCGGGGCTGACGATTTTGATTGCCTTCCCGAGCACGAGCGCTGTCCGAGGAAGCGAACCACGTACTCCCGAGTCGATGTATGCGGTCGAGGATGGGTAGCACGACCGAGTGCGCCATCCACAACACAATCGAGAGCGCCGATGTGTCATCAAGAGGGCTAAATGTCTCAGACGAAGAGGTTTCTGCCCGAAGATGAGGACGAGACGTGCACAGAGGAGACGATGCGCGACGTACCGCGAGCCCGCGCATACTACGCCCGGATCGCGGTCTGACGTCATACACAACCGAAGAGGCCTACCACGGACATGCCAGCGTGGGTTTATCGCATAATTATCGGTCCCGTGGCTGGCAGAGAGTGATGGAGGCGTGCGCTGCGGACTGCGAGCCGCAGCAAAGCATCAAGGGACCTGGATGCGAACAAAGGACGTCCCAGGGTGTGAGCGACAGGCACGATCGCGTGAGGAGACTGAGAGCGCACCAAATACCGAAGGCTACACGACGCTGAGCTCAAAGGCCCTCTCGAGGGACGCATGCGAGCTGCCGACGTGGACGCGGACGAGGCGGCGGCAAAGCGTGGTTCGGGCGCCAAAAGCCCCTCGGGCACGTCGGGCAGATACGCGATAAGCTTTTGCGGAGATCGCGGGAATCACCGCGCCACGACGAGGTCGGAAATCGAACGACCACTCTCCGTTCGGGACCGCGATGGCCTCGCGACTGCGGATCCCGCCTCGTGCTCTGCACCTGCGCGCTCCTCGGGACCAGGGTCGGGCAGATTCTTGATGCTGGCGAGCATGCTTTCGTCCCGGCATGCGGTCTCACGCCGTTCACGAAAACGCTGCAGTTCGGTGAGTGCTCCTTTCCGCGATGATCGGCATTTCTAGATGTCTGCTCGTCGAGATGTTACCGTTCTTACGCCCGTCTACGCCCCTCAGCCAGCCAGGAAAGTCGCAGCACAACCCAAGACACGCAGATAGTACCCGATGTGGCGGCTCAATGTGTGTAGATCAAGACAGCGTTTGTCGAAAGCTGGTCCGGCTACGGATCCGACTCGGACACATCGCGGGCCCCGACTCTGCAAAGCGATAGTCGATGGGCCCGCAGCACACCGGCGCTATCACGCGACCACCGCATGGCGCTTACGCCGGTGTGTGCCCATACCTGAGGCGGCCCCATCAGCGAAGCACACCGCGTCGGTACCGTCCGCAGCGGCGGTGGGACGAGGCGTGTGTGCGAACGAAAGGTACGCCTTGCACTGCACCCGCGCGATATTCGTGCTGACGGTAACGGTATCCTGCTGCGCAGCACTTTTGAGGTTCGCGTGCGCCCTGCTGCGCGTCCCTCGTGAACGCCTCCCAGGCGCGGATACGGTGCGTGTGCCTGTCACGCGTAAACCCTGCTGGTGCCCCGCAGCTGTGCTGACTGCATGCTGCAGAAAGATGGATAACGTGGGACATTGAAGACGTCGTGCCGGCGGTCTCGTTCGGCGTCCAGCACGGCTTCTCCAAGGGTCGCACCGTCGAAGGCACCGGTGCAAATTTGAGATGGAGTCATATATGCGAAGCTATGCGCCCGGACGCTGCCGTCTCGTGGCTTACGTCACGGCCTCGTCGAAACGCGGCGCGCCAGCGCCAGAACCGTCGCGCTTTGTGCGTGTCCGAAGGCGTGGAGAGTAGAAAGATTTGGTGAACGAGAGCCCCCAGAGGACCGCCCGCACCCCCCGTCGACGTCCCACCCATGAACCTCTCCGGGTACCTGCCGCGGTACCGCACGTCACTCCGCCTCGAGTCGCTGGACCGCTCGATACCACGCCGCCCGACGCTCCTCCACACCTGCCTCGCGGGCGTGTTCCTCGTCTCGCTCGTCCTCAACGTGCTCCACTTCACAACCGCGCCGCGCACACTCTACTCGGCGCTCGACGACTACCAGGACCTGTACGCCCCCTTCTGATCCACAGCGCCCGCCTCTGACACGCACCCAGGAACCACCACTCCCTCGTGAACACCTCCAGCATCTCGCCGCTCTCCCCCGCGGACTGGCGCGGCGCCGCCATCGTCACAACGCTCTTCTCCGACGCGTACGCCCCCGCCGTGCTCGCGCTCGGCCACTCGCTGCGGCGCACGAACACCTCCGCGCGGCTCCTCCTGCTCTACCTCCCCGCGCAGGTCTCGCAAGACGCACTCTGCATCGCGACGGCCTCAGGCTTCGTCCCGCACGCAATCGCACGGATCGCCCCGCCGGCCGGCCGCGGCGCAGACCCGCACTTCGTCGACCAGTACACGAAGCTGCGCCTCTGGACGCTCGACGCGCTCCCGGCGCCCGTCACGCGCGCGGTGTACCTCGACAGCGACACGCTCGCGCTCCAGCCGCTCGACGCGCTCTTCGCCCTACCGTTCTCCTTCGGCGCAGTCCCGGACGTGTGGGAGGCGCACGGCTTCACGCTCGCGTTCAACGCCGGTGTCCTTGTTTTGCGCCCGGACAGCGCGCTCTTCGCGCAGATGCTGGGCAAGATGGGGGAGGCGCGCTTCCCGCGCAAGTACGCGGAGCAGGCGTTCCTGAACCAGTTCTTCGGGGCGGACGCGGCGCGCCTGCCGCTCGCGTACAACGCGAACCTCGCCGCGAAGCGCCGCGCGCCTGCGCTCTGGGCGGCGCTCCGCGCGCACGTCCGGGTGCTGCACTACACCGTCGTGAAGCCGTTCGTCGCGCACGATTGGGCGCGTGTGCCGCTGGAGAGGATTGAGGAGCGGGTCAGAGAGGCGGGCGAGGAGCGTGGTGGAGAGTTTCGGGAGGAGATGGAGGTTTGGGGCGAGGTGTGGGGCGATGCGCGGAGGGTGTATGCGGAGCGGATTGGGGAGTGCGGGATGGACTGAGAGGGGCGGGGATGTGACGTTGTTTAGGTGCGTCGTGTATTGAGTTCTAAATGGCCGTGTCTAATCCTCCAGATCATAGGTACCCTACGTGCTTGTGCTTATAATATCATGTTTTTAAACATCTCATTGGCGGAAGGTCGGCCTATACTCTCGTCCCTTCCCTTCCTCTACCGCCATCGCCATAATCCCCTGCTGCCTGCCTCCTGCGCTCCCGGCCGGGCACCCGCGGCTCATTGAAGTCAATATCGCGCCTAGCGCCCCCCTCACGAGCCTCTGCCCATCCCAGCTCCATCCAGTGCTACTCGTGAAGGCATCACATCCTCGACATCCTGGCGCGCGCACGTCACTCGCGCGCCGCATCGGGCACCTCTCCTGTCATCCGCGCCCACTAGCCCGATCGTGCGCCGCGCCGCGCCCCCGAGCCTCAGCGCGCCGCCTCCGTCTGGCCATCGAACTCCTGCGGCTCGTCCACGCCCGGCGGTCATGCGGCTACATGCCAGTGCGACGTTCCCGCCGTGCGATGTCGTGACGTTCGGCACGTTCAAAGATGTGCCGCCGGCGTGCAACGAGCACGGCGCCACGGTCGGGACGTCGTTGGCTCTGTGGAGACGATGTACGTCGCCGTGTCATCACTATCCTGAGCGGATGCATGGCGTGCCTCAGCATGTTTCGTGTACCGCCGCCGAATGACCTGCCGACCTGGATTCATCGACGCGCGCCGAACCGTCTCACGAACGGGGCGAGGGTCGTCCCTGCAACGTGGTCGACGACTGACATTCACAAGGCTTTGCTGTCTGTATTGGGTGGAAAGGGCGGTGCGATGGTCGGTTTGTCAATGCGATGGATGACGGTCGGAGACGAGAGCCGCTGGCCACATGGCGCGGGCGCGCGGATCCCACGTCGAGCTCGCACACACTATTCGAGGTCTAATAAAACGAATTTATTCGGGACATCCTAGTTGAGAACCTACAACTGAGATAGGCAAAATTCAACGTGCGTGTTAGCTTCGCCTGCAGACCGACGTCGTGCAGGGTCAGCCGCCCCTCCTTTGCGAGCCCTATCAAAAGACCTTGCGAGTCCGTTCGACGGGGCGACTCGCGGCAGATATCCTTGATGAGCAGCAGTACTGCACAAAATTACAGGAGTGAACGCGTGAGAAGATAGACAGCTGTAGCCTGTCTGCCGGCGCACCTCTGCAAACGGCCGAACGGTGCTCTGGAACGCCGTGCGCCGCCGCGTCGCCCGCGCACATCCCACTTCGAGTCTCGCCCGCGCCGCTAGGTGTATGTTATCGCGCAGAGCCCGCGTGGACCAAGGCTGTTCCTGCCAGATGTGTGGCGAGGCACGAAGAGGTTTGAGATGTGGGGCGAAGTCGGTCTGGTCGCTGTCGCCGCTGGGCCGCGAGCATCGCGGTTAGCAAATCGTCTTCACACCCGGGACGTCGAGCACGCGCATGGTGCGGGGTTCTGCACGACCTGGGAGCGAGTAGGGAGGAAGAAACCAACGGTGTCGCGGAGCAAAGGTCCCCGGGCGAGGAGCGTGGTAGAGCGTGATGGTGAAAGGCAAGAGCGGCTGGCGCGCGAGGGAGCTCAATCGCGCGATGGACCCACATCGAGCTCGCGCAGATATTCAGATATATAGAGGGAAACAGATATATTCAAGAACGCTGCTGAATCTAATGTTTCTAGGCTAGAGAGAATATTTGGTGTGTGTTGGTTTCGCCTGCGGACCTTGAAGGTCGCGCAGGGTACTTGTCCCGAAGGCTACGAAGAAGCCCACACCCAGGGCGACCGCAGTCGCCCGTCCTTCGGGGAGCCCGCCGAAGGACCTTGCGGGTCCGTTCGACAGGTCGGCCGGCAGCCCGGAGGCGTACACCAACCTCGAGGAACCCAGCATAGCCGTGTGAGGCGTAGGCCGGGCCACCTAGAGTGAAAATCCAGGTGATCCGCTGTGAAGCGGCCCTCGGTAAACCCAGGAGAGGGACGTCCCCCAGGCGGCAAATGGATGAGAACCTGCCGAGCGGGGGTGCACCCAGTCCACGCTTTCGCGAGTGACAGGACCCGCTGAAGAGCCTGAGCGGGGGCCTCGGGGTATTTATACGCTGGAGGCTGGCGGGCTGGCGATCGGGATCACGTGGGTTTGTTTAACGGGAATAAACGGGCTCACCTGACCTTTGTCTCCGGTGTGGCTGGCAGCCTGGCACCGGCGGGGTGCGCCGCCCTCGCTGGGTCAGCCTTTCTGCACAGGACGCCATTTGGGCTTTCGGTCGCCCATCTGGGCGTCCGTAGCCATGTCCAGAATGGACAGTCTCATCTTGCTTGGAGCGTCGATGTGTGTCACTCGCTATCCGCCTGCCTGCTCGCGGGACCGTGACTCGTGCAGGCGTTGTGCGTGGTATAGTACCTCGCGAAGGAAAACGTGACTGACAGACGTCTCCGGGTCTATGTCTGCCTTTCTGTCTCCTCATGCGCATGTGTCCTATATGTTTGCTACGCGCTTTACTCGTTCACGTACCCCTGCGTCCACAATGCCGCGAAAGGGCTGTGTGCGGCAAAGAAGGGCGCCTACCCTACCCAGGGTTTTGTTGCCACACGACGCACGGGGTTTCATGTAAGCCAGGCTGCCATCGCAGAATATCGCACTTATAGACAATTACAGGGCGCACAACATGTAGCGATGTCGAGGAGCGGCCATGATAACCGAAGGTGGCGTTCTCGAGGCTCAAGACTTGAACTTGCGAAGGCTGAGCTAGTCTTCATCCTGGGTGATCCATCGTCAATGATCTAAGCATGAGTTCATTGGATTATTGGATAAAGCACGCTCACTTGGACCTGATAGGAAAAGCTTCTGGGATCGCGTGGCAGCTGCCGCGGCGCGAAGTAGAAGTTGAGGTCGCGGCTATCGACCAGATCCCCATAATCGAAGCCGAGCCACCGCCTGAACTGAGCTCAGTGCTACGCAGGAGCGGGACGATCCGGAAAACGGAGGACGTACACAACTGAAAACCATGCCAAGACCGACGGCACAGCGTCGAGGATGTCCGTGATTGACCATGTCGCAGGGAAAAGCGGCTCCCTGTTAGGCGGCACGGTAGTAATGTGGTGGTGAATCCAGGTCGAGAGGTCTTTGGTCGTCGGTACATGGAACATTCTAGGATATATATGAGCTAGCGTTCACGCAGTACATAATTGACACGTACATAGCTTTCAAAGAATCGATGACGTCCCCAACAGTGACCCCGTTCTCGTTACGCGCCGGCGGCACGCCTTCAAAGGTTCCGAATGACACGACGTCGCAGGGCGAGAATGTCGCAAACAGCCGTAAGACCGTCGGATGGGCCTCTAGTGCAGCCATCTCCGTGAGGCCATTGATATCGCCCAAAACTCCAGTGAGGTACGCGCGGCACCAGGACGTCGCCTCGTTTCCGCGGAACGTGATATAACGAAAGACGTCGTTCGCGAGCGGGAAGTAATGCTCTCCCTCGTGCACAGTTCGCAGTGGGTCGTAGTCGAGGACACAGCTCATATCTGCGACTATTGCGGGTCGCATGAGATGGATAGTCGAAGTGCATGCGCAGGATCTGCTCACCGGTGCTGGCGATGCTCTGCCTTCCGCAGACCGGATGCTGGCACGTCCACGCGTGCTCTGCACATTCCACTGCAGCGTTCTTGTACGCTGTGGGTCCCCTGGCCTCGCTGGCGAGGAGGCCGATTCCGCTCTTGCGACAGAGCTTCTCCCAGAAGTTGTGCGCGACCAGGTCGTACACGCCCGCGGTCTGTGGGCTGAGTTTCAGGAAGCACACATGACTCAGGACGTCGCCGTCGTCGAGTTCTGATTGGATTAGAAACAGGAGTTCTATTGGTAAACGAAGGAATGTCATAGCAAGGAGCCTCGAGCAGCGCGGAGGAATTCGAAGAGGCTGGAAGAGTTGTGGTGGTGGGAACAGACAGAAGGACTCCTGCAGTCGCCGAGTGCGATAAGCGGGCTGCAAAAGCGCCGTCTGCAGACCATGTCCCACGGATGGCCGGGACAACCTCGCGCGCCGGTCGACGCGTCACTCCCACATCCCAACTCCTGCGACACCACCTTTTCACCGCACACAATGTCTAGATCTCCTGATGTTGCATGCTCTCAGGCAGACACACAGCCTCGCCGGGGCACGCCCGGTCAGGCTGGCGTCGCACCGCGACGTTCAGCAAGCCCGTCATCGGTCTCAACCTCGGCAACCAAACCAACCAGTTCACGCACGCGCCTGTCTACAACAGCCTCTCGTTCCTTCATTGCGTCTCTGAAGGCTCCGAAGGACCATGTCGGCCGCCCTTCAGATGTCTTCACCTCTGGCGACGCCAAGATCCAGGCGCCCCATCCGTGGAACAACCCTTTCTCCCATCCGTGCATCTACATTGAAGCCTCTGAGAAGCCCGATAATCCGAACGCCCCGGCCAACACAGTCTTCTCTGTTCCTGCTGGTCTCGCCGCTGCTTCGTCACCGCTCTGGGCTGCTCTCGCTCTGGAAGAGAGGACTATGGACGAACAGAGCTTGCCGGGGGCCATGACGCTGCCTCAGAAGGCGCGCTCTAGACACGATGTCCGTCTCCCTGACTTGTTCTTCGTGCCGCGGCTCGGAATCACCATCACCGTCGCCAACTGCCCTGCCAACGTCCTGGAACTCGTTCTGAACTGCTGCGACGTCGATACGTCGAGGAAGCCCGACTTCGGTTCCATGGACGACGCGACCGTCCTGGCGGTGCTCGATATCTCCGTCTCCCACCAGGTTCAGCCCGCCCTGAAGCTCCTGCGCGACTTCGTTATGACAAGACCGTGGCGCGACGGGCCCCGCTGGCAGAACGAGTGCTGGAAGCGGCGGTGGTGGGACGGCCTCGCCGCGTCGCTCCAGGAACAGCACACGCCCGCGGGGAGGAAGCTCTCCTCGAATCTTAGCAATCGCGTCTCGCCATGGAAGGACGCGGCGGACGCGTACTTCACGGCGTGCTCGGACGCGCTGCGCGATGGGCTCGTCTTGTACAAGAGCACCTTCGAAGGGGGCAGGCTCGTCGTCGACATACCTTGGATGGCCCCTCCGGCGGCTGACGCGACTGCGTTCTCGTGCCCGCACGCGCACACGGAGCCGGAAGATCTGTGCACCGTCCGTCTCGCAGACGGGTCGGAGCGTCAGGCGCGCAAGTGGCTCGTGCTCGCGCTAATGGCACTCCGCGAGCACCTCATACGCTTCCCGTCGGTGCGCACCCTCAAGACGTGCTCCATCCTCCTCGATTACGCTGCAGGGGAGTGTGTGGCGTGCAAACCGAAGGCATACGAGGAGATACTGCAATACGAGAGGGACATGGAGAGGATCGTGCGCGGAGCACTCGACATGGTACGTGATATTTTCGGTGATGTCTGTCTCCGCATGCGTGCACCTTCAGCTGACTCATGTCCGCTTAGGTTCCTTTCCCGCACCATCTCGTCGTGCCGTACAGCAGTCCACTCGAAGCCCTCGAAGCCCCCTCGCTACTGCCTGCAACTTCGACTGCGACATCCCTGAGCAGCATATGCGATGCGAAGCTCGAGGATGAAGTCGAGAGCGCGCTTTCTGTGTACCTTATGCCTGCGTAGCTCTAGAGCTCTCGCGATTCTCTGTTTGTATGCTATCACGTTTCTTGGTTCTGTACGATTTCCCCGAGTTACCCGTATTTATCCAACTCCCTCGGTTCTACGAAACCTCGTGTGCGAGGAGTCTATTGAATATTATCATCATATGTCTTCAAGCATGATTTAGGCTGGTGTAGAGTTTGTGTCGTAGAGCGAACGTCTAACGCCAGCATCAGACTTTCAGCGGAAACATTGTACAGACTGTAGCCCTTATATGGCCTTGCAATGAGAGGCGGAAAATTTGACCACCTACAAACGGCTTCTCATGCGGATACGATAATTATCTCGACTGTATTCGCATTGTATTCGCGCGATTTATATGGTAGCAGTGTCGGAAGCTCTAGTGTGCCGGTAGACAAGCTTCACGAAGATCGCGCGCTCACATATGGCGTCGCACTCGCCGCTGCGCACCGTCTCCTAGCTCGT